>JAVJIF010006095.1:0-93369 GCA_038442645.1 Agave tequilana | reverse complement strand
CCTTTTTGTGTGACTAATTGAGATGTGCTGGATACGATCAGTGAGCACACAGTTCTTATTTATCTTCTTTATTTTGTTCGCAATATCTTTTAGAGTATGCCTTCTGTTGTGTTCCGTTTCCTTGGTGAAATTATATATGCTTGCGTTCTCTCCGGTTTTCTACATGTGTGGTAAATGAATAAAAGAAGTTGCCTTCAGTATTTTGGAACACAGTCTTCGTACTTCTCAATCCTGGCTTCTTTGATCACCGGAACGGCCCATGTGATGTTCCTTTGGAACAAACCTCAAGCAGAAGGCTTGTATCCTGCTTGCATGGGCAACACTAACACTACCTATGTGAAGAAATTGAGAAATTGATGATATTACTATTGGTAACTTAGCTAGGACCATGTTGCTGTATTTATCAACTTCAGGACACAAATCTGCGCCTTTATCTAAAAGTCCTGTTTATTTATAACTTCAAGATACAAATCTATAACTTTATCTAAAAGTATTATTAATTAAAGAAGGGGTGTCCAAAGAGAAAAAATCATGTGAAGACTACATATATAATCTGAATCAGTTCAAAAAACGTGGGTCAAATGCAATAACCCATGTGAGCACAGTCGACACCTCGGAGAAATTGATGATAATTGTAAGGACCAAATTGCTATTATTTATGAATTTCGAGACAAAAAATATAATTCTATCCAAAAGTCGTATTAATTATTAAAAAAAATAAAAGGATTGGCATCTTCGAGGAAATATAATATAAGTGAGAATAGATGAAACTTGTCAGAGAAATATCTTTTTTCAACAATGCTTAACTTTATTAAATTCAAGAAATTGTGGATCACCTGCATTTTAATCCAAAGACATCATGTAACGTTGTGACAAACTGGTCTAATTGAGATATAAACTAATGAAGACGCAAATATGAGCTAATATTTTATCTGAGGTAAACATTTAAGCTGATAGGTAGAGTCCAACTCCATATTTATTCATTTCACTTTTTACTCAATTGTTCGAGTCGGATTATTTAGACCACATATGACACAACATATATGCCTAAAAAATTTCCTCCTTTTGATGCTTTTTGGTTACTTTGTCATGAACTCATTAACTAAAGGCTTTTTTTAAAACTTCTTCTTTTTTTCCACTTGTAAATAAGGGTGGTAATCAAAACACAATCTACTAATTAACTCGTACTCAGCCTGCCCTAACAAGGTATGGGGTCAACACTATTCGGTACAACTTGTCTATGATCTGACCAATCAATTCAATAAGCAGGTCGGATAATGGGTTAACTTGTCAACCCATTTATAACATGTTTCCCTTTAATATACTGGTGCACGCCTTATCGAATCCTGAGCTTGCAGTACGAGTGCACCGTGTTGGAAACAAAAACAGTCCCTGCCTAAGATTTATGTGAGATTATGATAGAAAAGTATAACTTATTGATAATTTGGAGAAGAAATTTTTTGTGTATATTTATTCATAAAGTAATAACATCAACATATATAGATACAAAGAGAGTAGATAAGTAAGAAAACGAGTAGTAAGATAAAATAAGATAAGGGTATCTAAAGATAAGAATATCTAGCAATAGGATAAAAAATCTAAAAATAAAAGTATCTAACGTCTTCCGTCAAACTCATGGTGGAGCAAACATCGAGAGTTTGAATAAAATCTCGCGCGAAAACTGATGAGAGCCTTTGATGAGCTGGTCATGGAGCAGATTGCAATCGAAGGTGCATAGCGAAATCCAGATGTTCGAGAGGATGGAGAGCACCATAGGGCGAGATCCAGATAGATCAGGCAAGGCGAGATCCGGATGGATCAGGTGAGAAGGCGATATCCAGATGGATCAGGTAAGGCGAGATCCAATGGATCAGGCAAAGCGAGATCCAGAACGATCTGGTGAGAAAGAGAGATCTAGAAGGATCAGGCAAGGCAAGATACAGATGGATCAGGCATCAGATAAGACGGTGAGATCCAGATGGATTCCGAGCAGGCAGGGCGAGATTCGAATGGATCAGACAAAAGGAGGTTTTTGTGAGTTCCTCGAACTCGACTAGCGGCGTGTTGGAAGGCAACCGATCATCTGAGTAAAAAGAAAAGCCAAGAGGGCTAAATTGATGAGAAAACCTAAGAGGGTTAAAATAGATCTCAAAAGGCAAAAATGATGAGAAAGCCTATTAGGGCTAAAATAGGCCCAAGAGCGCTTAGATCGGATTCTGCAATGTGGAAGAACACGGGAAATGGTAGAGCCAACATCGGTGGATGCAAGAGGATCAACGAGGACTCGGTCTTAGCTGAGGTGGAGAAGGATGCGCGAGGACGATGAGAAAAACTCTGATGTTGTACGAGGCAAAAGTGACCCGGCGCTGTGCACACAACTATGCGAGCGCGACCCAACGCAGGCTCGAGAACACCGAGAGAGCTTGATCAGTAGAGAAAAATTTGAGAGGGCTCTGATACCATGATAATTTGGAGAAGAAGAAGTTTCTGCATATTATTCATAAAGCAATTAAATCAATATATATAGATACAAGACAGACTAGATAGATAAGAAAACAAGTAGTAAGATAAGAATATCTAATAATAGGATAAAAATATCTAAACATAAGAGTATCTAACACCTACAATCGGTCGGACCCACTTAGGCGGGATACGACCTGACCTAGCCGAAACCCAAGACTGAGAAGGACCCAGATTGCAGTGAGATTAGGATTGACAATGTAGACCTATAACGGATTGGACTTGCTTAGGCTGGGCTAAGAGACCCAACCGCCCCGACCCAAGACCAAGAAGGACACTCCGATTGCGTGTGCAAGCTTGCGTGTACAAAATGTCTCTAACTTGGTTTTTTTTTGTAAGCTAAATTGTGAATATCAAATATTGTTCGTGTTACAAAATTAGAGAGATTTTTGCATGTTAAATTACTATTAAAAAAGTATTATATTGGATTGAGTAATATTATTAGATGTTGTTTGAGCCTAACATCTTGAAATCCTGGCTACGTCTCTGAGCGTTAACCATTGATTAATCTCCAAATACAAACACTAAGTCTTGAAGAATCAAGCCTAGAAAAGAAAATGACCCAATAAATTAAGTCCTTGACCTTGTACATTGTTGAATTAATATAGACAACCTTAACAGAAAGCAAATTTAATTAAATCTGATATAGTTTCATTAATCTGAAGCAAGAAACAAATCTGCAATTTTGTACAATCTAGAATATAATGAGATATAATGTGAGCACACATTTCTTATTTATCTTATTTTGTGTGACTAATTGAGACATGTACGATACGATTTAGTGACCACACAGTTCTTATTTATTCTTTTTTGGGCAAGACATGTATTATTCTCGTCGCAGTTATCTTGTAGCATGTCTTTGTTGTTTTCTGTAACCTTGGTGAAATTTATATATGCTTGTGTTCTGCTCTGTTGGAAGAGGGTATGAATCTTAATTGATATTGAGCTTAAATGTTCTATTTTCATGTTGTTGATTACATGACTTTTACACTCTATGTTTGATGTTTACTCATGACTTGGTTTCATGAGATTATATGAGCTTTATTGCTATTTGAGTGTTGATGATTGTGTGATTTTCAAAGTTTCATAGATATATCTTGTTTTATTTCTTATTTGAAGGATTTCGTACTGGTTTTCAAATTTATCATAAAATTAAGTGCGTATTTCTTCATTTTGGAAAAGTTTTCAACTTAAGCTAAAATTATTTTCAAACTTATTTTTGAAAACCCTTCCATCGAAGGGTAGTTGGATGGCGACCATGCCTTGTACGCTCAAATTGAAAATCATTTTAACATGTGCATGAATAGGGTGGTCTTTATGAGTTATACACTTGATTCTCATGTGTGTTTTCAATTGGTATCACAATTGATATTTATTTTGTATACTCATATTTGTTTCTATATATGTATGCTTCAACTTCAAATAGTATCAATTTCGATTGGCATTTAATTTTCTATATATATGTGTGTGTTTTGATTGTGCTTACTATATCTCTATATTTTTAAGCACAAATTTGCTATGCTAAGCTTAATTTAGTCCTTAATGACAATTATTTTCAATTGGTATCTTATACAAGCTTATGCATCATTTCATTAGTATTTCATAAAGGGGGAGAAAAATTCATGTTTTTACCTTTCAATCGTTTTGTTTACAATTGGTATCTTACTCCACTCTTTATGTTAAAAAATGATATCTTAGTTTTTAATTGATTTCCTACGGTCCTAATAAAAAATATTTTCATTTGATATATGTTTCATTCTCAATATTGGTATCAAGAATATTAAATTGATATTATTCTCTATTTGGTATCTCTATTGCAAAATGATTTTAGTGTTTAACTAAAAAGATTAGTTATGTTTTTAATTGGTATCATATTTCAGTTTCTATTGGTATCTTAAATTGGTATCAAAATGTTTTAATATTTATTGTTTATATGCAAGTGAAGCTTAACATCTTCTCTATATATATATTCATGTTGAGTGTATGTCATATTGAAGTCATTGACCTTTCTTTGGTATGTAGTATACGTGTGTAGAGGGAGCTTCACAACTTCTTTTATACATTGTATATTATGCTTTATAGGTTAGGGTTTAGTCATCTCTTTTCATATAAATGCATGTATGCAGGGGGAGTTAACTTTACGTCTCTCCTCTTCATGAATGTATATAGCATATACACTTTTATTGTTTGATTTATTCAAAAAGGAAGAAAAAATATATTTTTATGCCTTTATTGTTTGTACCCTTTGTTGATGAATGACAAAAAGGGGGGGAGAGATATTGGAGTTTTATATATGCATGCTTACTTCATGTTTAGTATACATGTTTATTTAAATTTGTTATCTTTACTATTGGTATCAAGAGCATCTTTTGTTGGTATCAAGAACAGCATTATTTTTAGAACATTTTTATTTAAAATGGTATCAAGAGCATGTTTATTTCATTGATATCAAAGATCATGTGTGTTTCATTTTCTTGTTTTAAGCATATTTATGCATATCTATATTGAGCATTCACTACATATCTTTATTGTTTATTGCTATGCATGAGTTAAGGGGGAGCTTCTATGAAGCTTAACTTTAATCCATGTATATATAACTCCATGAGTTTTGTCATCATCAAAAAGAGGGAGATTGTTGGCCCAGATGCTCTTCACTTAGTTTTGATGATGATTAACTCATGTAGTTATAGTTTACTAATAATCTTGTGATTTAGTTTCAGATATTTGATCAAGATATTAGTAGGTGATTAGCTTCAACAAAGAGTTTTGGAGCTAACACATGGTGATTCAAGAGCTCGAGCGTCAAGATCGCATCTAGCACTCGGTTGGAGTCAAGCTCGTTGGATCGGTTTTGGATTGAGTCGACTTGGAGAAGAGTTCTACAAGAAGACCTTGGTTTGTTTAGTTTAAGATTTTTAGATCTTGTGTTAAAGATTAGATAGTGTTGGTATGCTCAAGTTCACAACACACACAAAAGTTTCAATTTGTTTGGTTTTCGGTTTAACCGGTTTCGGTTTTTCATATTTATGATTTTCATGGATAGATAGAATCAAAACAAGTTTACAAGTTTTAATGTATATTAGATTTGATCTATATAAATCTATGCTTCATCTATTTAGTAAAACTTACTTTGATAGTCTATTTCATGAGTTGGAGTTTGTATTTAAACAAAACTTATTTTTGAATTTTATGTCAAAAATATAGATATATATCTTTCATGTATATTGGATTCTATCCATATACAACTTGCTTAAAAGTTATTTAAATATCATGTTTTGTATTTACATGTGTTTTGAAAAAATCGGATTTCCATTTCAAAGAGTTTGATTTTAGAAAATACGATTTTTGTATTTAAGCCAAATTTCAATATCACAAAATGGTTCAAATTGTTTAAAATATGTGTTGAATTTTTGTCACACATATTGTATTTCAAAGATATAACAAGAACTGATTTTTGTGGAATTTATGTGTATTTTATGGGATTTTTTAAAAGGCAAAAACTCAAGTTTTTAAATCCCAAAAGTTTGACCAGGCTGTCTGCCAGTCGACCGGATCGGTTGACCGAGGCAGAAGTCAGTCGACCGGTCCGGTCGACCGACGTGCACACAGCCCTGGCTGGTAGGCTGGTCGACCGACCCGGTTGACCGCCAGAGAGCTTTGCTCTCTAGAAATGGCCCCGGTCGACCGGGCGGTCGACCGGAGGCTCAACGGTCAAATTTTTGACAGTTGGCCGGTCGACCGGGCGGTCGACTGACAGCAGAAAATTTCTGCTGTCTTGGCCCAACGACTAGTTTTATGAATGGGCTATATATACCCATTTCCTTGGGCTGTTTTGATTAAGGTTTCCAAGAGCAAATTTCTCATTCTTTCTAGTGTTTAAATACAAGTTTTTAAAAGAGTTTTAGAGCTAAAAGATTTCATCTTTATTTGTTTTAAAAGGGGGTTGGAAAATTCAAAGAAAAGGAAAGTCTTTGGGAAGTTGTTTTGATCTTCATTTATATTTCAATCTAGAGCTTTTTCCAAGAGTATTTCTTTGTGTATTTGATTTTCAACTCTTTATTTTCTCACACTTGAGCCTATCATATCTATCCTATCTATTAGGATCTATTTTGTGAAAAAAATTGGTTTGTGGTTGAGAGAGACCATCAAGTATTGTAACCCTCCATTCTTTGTGATATCCCTCTAGTGAGAGGTGATTTTATTGATATCCTTCTTAGTAAAGAGGTGATTATTGGAGTGGTGGCTTTGTGTCTTATCCCTCAAGTGTGAGGTGATTGTTGTTTGGTTTTGTGCCTATCCCTCAATTGTGAGGTTGATATTGTGCTGGCTTTGTGCCTTGCCTCTAGTGAGAGGTTGTATTTATTGAGAGAGGAGTTGTGTACTCTCAAGTTGTATTTGCCCAAATCCTCAGTGGAGGTTCCCTGTGTGGGAAGTCATGTGTGGACGCTATAGTGAAAATCCTTCTGTATGAAGGCGGGAACGTAGAGCTGGGTGCTCGAACCTTAAAACATATCTTGCTGTTTGCGTTTGATCCACTATCTCTAACTCTCTCTCTTATATTGTGCCTTGCATTGATTCATATTGTTTGTATCATTTATATGCTTGGATTTGTTTGTGTGCCATACTTGTGTTAAACCAAGAGAGCTTCATATAGCACCTCAACTCTTATTCAGAGGAATCAAGAGGAGTTAGTTCAGAGCCCTTCACCGAGAATTTAGCTACACTTTTTGGTTACACTAAGTGTGTTGTAATTAGTTTTTAAATTCCGCATTATTTGTCATTAGATTAGCCGTACACCTATTCACCCCCTCTCTAGGTGTACTTTCAGTTTTTTAAACTCATTTGAAGAGGCCAGAGAAAGTTGGAGTTCAGTAGTTACCATTAGCAGTTGGAGTCGCGCAGGTTCTAGGTGGTCAACCGATGTGCACAAGGTGCAAAAAGGAGAACAAAAGGACCGGGGTGGTAGATCGTATGATCAACTGACCCATAAGTTAAAAATTTTGTAGCAGATGTCAATCAACTAGCCGGTTGATCGATTGAGATTTAATAGAACATGGTTGTTGGAGTTTGGCCCAGGGGTCGACCAGACAATTGACCGCTATAAGGAGCCGATCGATCGCTCGATTGATGATGCAGTGAACTAACAGTTTTCTTACTCAAATTTGATTTCAATTCATCATTGATTTGAGTAATTTTGGTTTTCTTTCCTTCTTGATTTCTCTGGTTATATATTGAGGGTTATTGAGCCCTATTATGTAACATGTATTAGCGATTTGATTAATAAGATCTCTTTCCCTTCTGCCCCGAGGACATACATAATTTGCCGAACATTGTTAAGTCTTTTGTTCCATACTTTAGTTTTATGTTCTTGTTTTTGTGATTATTTTCTGCGAATCTAAACTTTGGTTATTGAACTCTGGGGAACCCAACAAGTTGTATCTATGCTTTCCAGGTTTCGTGGAGAGTTCGTTCAGGTGGAGTAGAGCAGTTTCAGAAATCCAATCTAGGATTTCATTTGGAGGTAATGTTTTCAGTCTTTATCTAATTTGGATATATTTTTCATTAGTTTTCGGAATTGTGTTTTGGTTTTCTGAGGGATATGGCTGAAAGCAGTCAACCCACGGACTACGAACGTTCACTAAGCGATGATCGATGTGGTGAAGTTGATGGCATGGACAACTTTGGCATATGGAGATACGAGGTGATGGATGCGCTGACTTCATCAAACTTGAAAGATGCTCTTCGGCTTGAAAAGAAACCAAATGAGATCTTGAAGAAGGATCGGGACAAAATAAACTGAACAACGTGTGGCATCATCAAATCTTTTTTGACAAAGGATCTTAAGTATAATGTGATGAATGGAACTTCTATAGGGGAAGATGTGGGAAATCATAGAGAGTAATTATTTGACCAAAAGCATTGAAAATCACTTACATCTCAACAGGAGGATTTATCTCTTTCAGTTGAAGAAGAAGATTTCTATCGGCGAGCACATGAACAACTGCACGAAGCTTCTTACATACCTATATAACATTGTTGGCCTAAAGTCCATCACTTTAATTTTGATGATGATTAACTCATATAGTTATGTACTAATGATCTTGTGTTTAATAAGTTTCAGATATTCAATCAAGATCTTAGTCGATGTTCAGCTCAACAAAAGATTTGAAGTCAAGTTTTGGAGATAGGACGTATTGATTCAAGAGCTCGCGCTTTAAGATTGCATCAAGTACTTAAAGATGGATTTGTCACTCTTTGGATCAAGTTTGGATCAAGTCATGATGAAGAGAAGATTTTCAAGAGAAGACTTGAGTCTATGTTTGTAAATTTAAGATTTTATTTTAGATAAAATGTAAATGATAGTTTAGTTGTAGATTGCTCAAGTTCATATGCACACACACAAAATTTCTATATCATTTTCAAAAGAAATAGCTTTAGTTTTAACCGTTTTGATTTTGAGCTTCAAGTACATATCTTTAGGTTTCATAAATAGTGTTCATCAAAACAAGTTTACATGGTTTATATGTATATTGGATTTCATTCATACACATTGATGATTCAAATATTTAAAAAACTTATTTTGATGTTTTAGTTCATGGTTTTAAGATTTGTATTTATCAAAAACTTATTTTGAGCTTATTGTTAAAAACAAGAATATTTCATCTTCTATGTGTATTGAATTCTATCCATACACACTATACTTCAAAAGTGTTTCAATATCTTATTTTTGTATTTGAACAAGTTTCAAAAAAATTGATTTTTCATTTAGAAAGCTTATTTTTGAAAAATACAATTTTTGGTTTAAACTTTAAATTCTATACCTCAAAAATAGTTCAAATTGTTTGTAATATGACTTGATCTTTGATCAAACATATTTTTATTTCAAGTGCTTAAATGAACTTATTTTTGTGAAATTTATGAGATTTTATGGGAATTTATAGGTATTTAAAAGACCTCATTTTTCACCTATAAATCTGTTTTTGGGTTGCTATTGGCCGACCGACCGGTCGACCAAAGCATGGCTCGGTCGATCGGATGGTCGACCGACGTGCACGGATACATGCACAAGGCCTTAGTCTATAGGCCGGTCGACCATGCGGTCGACCGACTGGATCAAACCCACTTTTGGGTTTGGTCGGTCGACCGATAGGCTATTTGCCTTTGGGGGCGATCGACCGGCCGGGGTACTGTTGATCGAGTTTTACCTGCACGCAAAAATAAAATATTAGATTTAAGAATTAAAGGTGTGCGAGGTTCTCAATTCGAATCCGCGGTAGCAGTGGCTATGCGGGTCGTGATCCTCAGGGAGGGACTAGCAATGGAAGCGTTTGTAAGATTCTCTAAAAAATTATCTTTTTTTTAGTTATTAATAAGAAAATATTGGTTAGGTTAGAAAGAGAGCGGTATTTACAATGAGTCGGAAAGAAAGAGTTGGGAAATAGTGATTTAATCTACAAAAATAAAAGAAAAGAAAAGAAAAGAAATAAACACTAACCTTGGTTGAAGAAAAACGTGAAATCCTAACACTTTCTACCTTGCTTAGGAGGCGTTGAACGCATAAACCATAGGATCGATCTCAGTCCCCTGTTCGCATTATATCATCAAGTCTCGCACAAGCATGAAGTGATACGTCTTGAGGAGGAGAACATCTCCATGAAATATCGTTGGCACCCACCAAGATTAGTTATACTTATGCGTTAGAAATCACTTGCATGTCATCAACAACCAACAGAGATAAAAGAGAAAAAGAAAGCAAAAAGAAAAGTAAAACAATGCACATAAGAACAATGAACAAAAGAAAAAGATTACCTTTATTACTTGATACAATGGCAGAGAAGAGAAGCATACATCGGTGTCACGCTCAACATAGCCCTCTCCCTCACTTACATAAAATTAAAAAAAGAAAAGAAAACCTAAACTAGAAAAAAGAAGAAAACCTAAAACCCTAGATTTGGCCCTCTGGCTCTGCCTCTGGACGCTCCTTCTCTGTTGCTCTGCAGGGGTATTTATAGGAGATATAGGAAGTAGAGTCCCAGTACAACTCCTCAACGAAAACGCATCGCCAACCGCCTCTGGATTGCCGCGGAAACGGAAAATTTGCCGCGGAAACGCGGCACTTTTGTAGCCAAATGCCACGTGCTTTCTTGCGTGGCATCCTCTGGTCCGTCCATCTGGGCGTTTCCTTCTGGAATTTGAATCTCGACTCTTTATCTTGGGATTTAGATATAACTTGGGAAGCAAGTTACCTAAATCCCAAATCTTTTATCCACGAATTTCCTTCTCTTCTTTGGCTTTTATCCTCATCTGCAAGTTTTTAGGGTTGAGAATAGAAGTCTATCCTTCCCTCTTCTTTAATATTTGCAACTTTGGCCCTTGTGTATTTGCACTTTTGACAATTGATATTTGCACTTTTGCACTTGGGCTTGAATATGGGCTTTTGGGCTTCTTTTAGGCTTTATTTATTATTAAAATAAGAACTCAAGGCCTGCACACAATAAATCACAAAATATTAATAAATGTGCAGAATTATATAAATAAATATGAAAATGTGATGGTAAATATGATGATAAAAATGCACTTTTCACTACCAATCACACCTCACACTTATCTTTTTGCTCGTCCTCGAGTAAAAATCAAAGAGAAAAGAAAAATTAATCTAACCTAACTCACTTTCGTAGGAATCACGGTTGCACTTAACATGTGCAACAAGCCGTTAAACCTCTAGGTTACCCTAGAGGACGAGTATTGTCTCGTGAGGGTTTCAGCGGATTACACCCACAAAATCCATAAAAAGGAAATATTTGAAATACTTTTGCAAAGACTAAGTAGTCTATAAGTTTTAGGATTATCATTTTTATTCATTCTTAGACTTAGTCTTTATAAAGTAAATTGTTTTCATTTTTAAGTAAGGATCAAAATTGAATTTTGTGTATAGTCTTTTTCGTTACCAAAAATCATATGCATCCTTATGAATTTTTACTAGGAATTCCTTAACTTGGACTTTCATGCCTCTATATATATATATATTTTTAAAATATGTATAACGCATCTAATTTTCTTTCGTATAAGCATTAAGGCTTCTTGAGGCCTCATACCTAACTAATTGACTATTAGATGTGTTAATACATATATAAGTAATTTTTCCTTAATTTCCTTAGGCTTTCTAATCCACCCATGTAACGAACTTAAAGTCGATGACTCCCAAACCGGTTGGCTTTAGGGCACCAGGTGAGAAAGCACCCCGCGGACTCAAATTCGAGTGAACTAGGCCCTAAAACTAAGGACTTTATTTTATTTACTCACCTTTAAGCATGAATACTTATGCTTCTTGAGGCACATGTATCAGCTTAATTAGTGATTTTCTTTTTTTTTTTATATATATGAGGCACAAAGGTCTTCGTCTTAGAATCCTAGATATGCATTAGGTATGCAAATTTCATTAAGGTAAAAATCAAGACTAATTAATTATTCAATTTCTCCTCCTATACCTAACATTTAAACAATTTATTATTTTGACCAAGTTTTTAGAAATCCTAATCATGATTTTCCTAATCCTTAAAACTAACTTAGATTTCTTTCAAAAGATAAGTCAAAATATTGTCCTTTTTATAATTTTTTTTTAGAATTTTTTTTATTAGCAAAAATTTTTTGTTAGTTTCTACCTATGTTAGTATGTTAGTAAAGCCCACCCCCACACTTATCTTATGCATTGTCCTCAATGTATGAATGAATGCATATATGCATGAAAAAGAAGAAGGGAAGGCAGAAGTTACCTCAAGGTGGTGATTCCGGTGGTGGTCTAATTGGTCCACGAAAGGCGGCCCAATCTATTTTTCGTGGAATTTGTAGGAACCCACCAGAAATCTTTCTTGTATAACCCACTAAAATGATGTCTATATGAACATTTTTAAAAATTCCACCCCATCAAATTGAAAAACACCTAGAGGGGGGGTGAATAGGTGTAATTGCTAATCTAATGATTCTTTTTAAAACTAAGTATGATGAATGATGCAACGATCTCTCAAAACAAGACTAAGAGCCGAATACCCCGTGAGAGGTTCTGAACTCCTTCCCAATTCCCCTTGAATGGGTTAGAGGTGCGCAATGCAACCTTGTTGTATGAGATATGATCGATCAAGGCAAAGTATGATGGATGAATAGTGAGATGCACACAATATATCACAAGTATCACAAGCTTGAAGTAATAGCACAAAGAAAGAAACAAGATCACAAGCAAGTAATTTAAAGCAATATAGTGCAAGAGAAATTTAAAGCAAGAATTGACACAAGGCAATCGCAAACACAAGATATTTGTTTCGAGGTTCGAGCCACCGCTCTACTCCCCGCCTTCACCTCCGTGAAAGGTTTCCACTATCCACCGAGGACGATTACAATGGCCTACCGAAGACCCGAGCACCGAGCTCCACAACTTACAAAACCTCTACCGAAGAGGTGTCTCCACAAGATGAAGAAGATCACAAGTCACCAAAGTGATCACAACTTGATCACTTAAACTCTTTTACAATGTCTCACTCTTTTACAATTTCCTTATAGAATGAGTAAAGGAATTTTGGCTCTATGGAGTGTAGTGAGAAAAACTCAGTTGTGAATTGATATTAGCTAACAATCACAACTGAAAACTAGCTCAAGAAAGTATTGGAAATGAAGAGCTTAAAACACTTTTCTTCTCTTTTGAAAAACTTGAAAAACTTAAGGCTTTTTCTTCATATTTAGTAAGAGAGTCTTCTCCTCTATTTATAGGGAGAGAAATGGGTTTAAAATATTTTATTTAGACCTTATTTGCTCTGAAAACAAACTGGAAAACCCTGTAAAAGTCTGCCAAAAAGCAGATCAAAAAACAGATTTCAGAATTGCACAAAAGAGGAAAGAGCCGTTGGGCAGCAGCAGGCTTGGCGGTCGACCGGGCCGGTCGACCGCCAGCTCAGCTGGCAAGGAGCCGTTGGCTCCGGTCGACCGGTCGGGTCGACCGTCCCAAAGACAGAGCACAGCTCTCTTCTGCGGTCGACCGGACCGGTCGACCCAGAAAACCCGAGAGCAAGTGCATTCAGTCGGTCGACCGGGGCGGTCGGCCGACAGACATGCACAAGTGTGCACGTCCTGGCACTGGCGCCGGTCGACCGGGCCGGTCGGCCGGTCAGCCTGAAATAGGAAAAACAGTATTTTTTTTTTTGACTAGAAAATTTTTATAAAGTAGTTTTGGGTTTGAACAAACTTAAGTAACATGCTAGTAGGAGTATATAAACATGATCTAAACATGATATTTATTTTGTAGAACTTAGGGTCATGTAAATATCTACTAAGGCATGAAACCAAATTTAAAACATGAAAATTTAAATACAAGACTCACATTTTAACAAAACCAAATTTTGTGTGTGTGTATCCTAGAGCCAATATCCAACACTCAAACTTTAACATTCTAATTCTTACATTGGTTCTAAGTACTACAAGTGCTTCAAGGGGGCTTTTCACCATCAAGGTCTTCAACACTTGAGTCTTGAGCCTACTTTGAGTTGACTTGAGTCCAAAACACTTTTCTTTTAGGGTGTAAGCCTTTTAGTAGAGTTAGAACCCTGAAACACACTTAAACAATAAACAATATTAGTACAAATAACTAATATGTTTTGTAATAATCAAAATACACGAAACATGGGTGATTGTAACCTTGGGCCAACAATCTCCCCCTTTTTGATGATGACAAAACATATAAGTTATTTAAACAAAAATGGAAGAAGAGCTTGGAAAGCTCCCCCTCAAATAATGCTATGTATCAATAATGCAATGAAAAGCTAAATACATAAGGCATTGAAAACACATAGTTTTGTCAAAAACTTGAAACACATAGTTTTGTCAAAAACTCAAATACATCAAAGTACACCATAAACAAACAAAACAACAACAAACAATCTTATACCAAACAAACTTTATACTTTTCTCCCCTTTTTGTCATACATCAAAAAGGGTTAAACAAAACAACAAAAAGCATTTTTCTTTAAGAATCCATAATGCAAACATTCAACTCACCACAAATAAATGAAAATCTAGCATAATCTAGAGGTTTAGTAAAAATATCTGCAAGTTGAAAATCGGTAGAAACATAATCAATATCAATATCACCTTTCTCATAATGATCTCTAAGAAAGTGATACCTAATGTCAATGTGTTTGGTTTTACTATGTTGATTTGCATTCTTTGTCATGTGAATAGTACTAGTATTATCACAAAATATTTTAACATGATCAAAGTGTAAATCATAGTCAAGGAGAGTATGTTTCATCCAAAGAACTTGTGCACAACAAGCTCCGGCTGTAACATACTCCACCTCGGCGGTTGAAAGGGCTACCGAATTTTGCTTTTTGGAAGACCAAGATACAAGACAATTACCTAAGAATTGACATGTTCCACTTGTGCTCTTCCTATCTACCCTACAACTGCATAGTCGGCATCCGAAAAACTCGTCATTGAAAATTGGCCGGTTTTCGGATACCACAAACCCATTTCAATAGTGCCCTTAAGGTATCTAATTATGCGTTTAACCGCAATTATGTGAGACTCTTTAGGACAAGATTGAAAACGTGCACAAAGACAAACGGAAAACATAATATCCGACCTACTAGCCGTCAAATACAATAAACTACCAATCATGCTACGATAAAGTTTAATGTCTACACTTTTACCTTGTTCATCCTTGTCAAGCTTGGTAGTTGTTGCCATGGGAGTTTTGCTTACTTTAGATTCTTCAAGCCCGAACCTTTTGATTAATTCCTTTGTGTACTTGGCTTGAATGATGAAGATCCCATCCTTCCTTTGCTTGATTTGGAGTCCAAGAAAATAGTTGAGTTCCCCCATCATAGACATTTCAAATTCTTCCTTCATGCATGATTCAAAAGCTTGGCAAAGAGATTCATTAGTAGAACCAAAAATAATGTCATCAACATAAATTTGCACAATAAGAATATCTTTTTCTACATGTTTTGTAAACAAAGTTGTGTCAATTTTACCTTTCTTAAAACCATTTGAAATTAAAAATGAAGAAAGTCTTTCATACCAAGCCCTAGGGGCTTGTTTTAAACCATAAAGAGCTTTATCTAATTTAAATACAAAATCCGGATGTGTAGGATCAACAAACCCGGGGGGTTGTTCAACATACACCTCCTCTTCAATAAAACCATTTAGAAAAGCACTTTTAACATCCATTTGAAACAATTTAAAATCTTTATATGAGGCAAATGCTAGTGTCATCCGTATGGCTTCAAGCCGTGCTACGGGTGCAAAGGTTTCTTCAAAATCGATTCCTTCAATTTGAGTGTAACCTTGGGCAACTAACCTAGATTTATTCCTAACAACGTTACCCGATTCATCCAACTTGTTCTTAAAGATCCACTTAGTACCAATTGTTGGTCTATCGTGGGGCCTAGGAACAAGGTGCCAAACTTGGTTGCGCTCAAATTGATTGAGTTCCTCTTGCATAGCTAGCAACAAATATGAATCGGCCTCGGCTTCGAGGACGTTCTTGGGTTCAACATGAGAAATGAATGTATAATGACCACAATAATCATGAAGTTTAGAGCGAGTGGTTACCCCTTTAGATACTTCACCTATGACGAGGTCCTTGGGATGATGAGGATTGTATCTCCAACCCTTTGGAAGTTGTTGAGTAGGCTCCACGTCAATTGATTGAATTTCATGTCCTTGAGCCTCTTCTACTTTACCTTCACTTCCTTCATCATCCTTTGGCTTGTCTCCCATAGTAGGTGTATCCTCCAGGGTCACTTTCTCCAAGCCTTCATCCAATGCATCTATTTCTACAACATTCTTAACAAACAAGTTAGATTCTTCAAACTTAACATGTATAGACTCCTCAATAGTCAAAGATGATCTATTGAAGATTCTATAAGCCTTGCTAGTGCTAGAGTAACCAACAAAAATAGCCTCATAAGATCTAGCGTCAAATTTTCCTAAATTATCTTTTGTATTTAAAACAAAACATTTGCATCCAAAAACCTTGAAATATGAAACATTTGGTTTTCTAGAAAAGTACATTTCAAAAGAAGTTTTTGAAGTATTTTTACACAAGAAAACACGATTTGATATATAGCATGATGTATTAACGGCCTCGGCCCACAAATAATGTGGTAGACCATATTCACTTAGTATTGTCCTAGCCATCTCTTGTAAAGTTCGATTTTTCCATTCAACTACTCCATTTTGTTGTGGAGTTCTAGGACAAGAAAGTTCATGCTTAATTCCATGTTCTTCACAAAAAGTGATAAAGGGTAGGTTAATGAACTCACCTCCTCTATCACTTCTTATTCTTAAAATTGAAGTATCTTTTTCCTTTTCAACTCTTTTCTTAAAGGCTTGAAAATGTGAAAAGGCTTGATTTTTGTGTTCAAGAAAGAAAACCCAAGTAAATCGTGAAAAGTCATCAACCAAAACAAATGCAAATCTATTCCCACTTAGACTTTTGGTTTGTGTAGGGCCAAATAGATCCATATGGATTAACTCCAAAGGACGTGATGTCATGATATCCTTAATTGACTTGAAAGAAGACTTAGTTTGTTTCCCAAATTGACATGCGTCACAAACTCGGTCCTTTTCAAAATTCAAATAAGGAATACCTTTCACCATTTCCTTTGTGTTTAACCTAGAAATATGGTCAAAAGAAATATGGCCTAATCTTCTATGCCACAACCAAGAGTCATCATCGAGGGCTTTTAAACAAGTAATATTACAAGTCATATTAGACATATCTATCATATAAACATTACTTTCACGAAAACCAGAAAACACACAAGTATTAGAAATTCTATCAATTACTTTACAAACTACATTATCAAAAACAACATCAAAACCTTTGTCACAAAGTTGACTAACACTCAAGAGGTTATGCTTGAGGCCATCAACTAAAACTACATTCTCAATTAAAGGGGATGTGCCGAGTTTTACATTACCAATACCGATGATTTTACCCTTGGCATCATCTCCGAAGGTGACGGTGCCACCTTCATGGTATCTTGATAGGGTTGCAAAGTTGTTGATGTCCCAAGTCATGTGCCTTGAGCAACCACTATCAAGATACCACAATCCTCTACGTCGTTGGGCTTTGGAAGGTACCTATATCATTTAACAAAATTGTTGACTTTGGTACCCAAACTTTCTTGGGTCCTTGAAAGTTAGTGTTTCGAACCCAAACATTATGAAAAGATGTACTTAGTCTATTATAGCAAAAATTGGCTAAGTGTCCTTTCCGCCCACAATGTGAACATGAGAACACTCTTCCATACATGAATGCATGATGTGTGTGTGAAGTGTGAGCATGCTTTGGGGGTTTGCCACGATGTAAAGGTTGTGTGGTATGAACATGAGCATGAGCATGGTGAACATTTTTCTTAGGGGCTTGTTTCTTAGGAAACATGGCCTCTAGCTTCTTCTTATCAAACTCATAATTTTTTAAAACAATTCCCAATGAGTCTATTCTTTCTTTAAGCATAGTAATCTCATTTGAATCAATTTGTGGGGACTTGCCTTTACAAGAAACCTTATACTTGTCAAAATCTTTTGGGTGGAAACAAGAGTGGAAAGTAATTCATCTTTTTCTTTAGAAATAGTAAAGACTTGATGATTAAGAGATTCATTTTCCTTTTTCATTTTTAGATACTTTTTCTTAAGAGAGTCATAGTTATGTGATAGTTCTACAAATGCTTCTCCTAATTCATCCATGGAAAGTTCATCATCAAGAGAAGTGGAAGGGGTTACCTTGCTAGTGCTTTCATTTGCCATGAAGCACATGTTAGCGGTATCAATCTCCTCCTCGGATTCGCTCTCGGAATCCCATGTAGCTTTCATTGCCTTCTTCTTGTAAGGCTTCTTTGAGGTGGAGGGCTTCACTTTATCCGGACACTCCGCTACAATGTGTCCCGGTCTTTGGCAATTGAAACAAACGATCTTTCTTTCTTCTTTGCCTCCTTGCCATCTCCTTCTTCCTTGGAATTTAGCCTTATTGTACATCCTCCGGACGTTCTTCACAAGAAGTGAGAGCTCTTCGTCATCTTCTTCTTCATTGTCTTCGTCGGAGTGAGTGGTTTGACTTTTGAAGGCTATAGTCTTCTTTTTGGAAGGAGCCATATCCTCCCTTGCTTTCCTCTCCATCTCATGGGTTTTGAGATTCCCAATGAGACCTATTAGCTCCATCTCCTCCTTGTCATTGAGTTCCTTCAAGGTTGTTGCTTTTACTTCCCATGAAGGAGGAAGAGCCCGGATGATCTTTCTCACCTTTTGATCATTGTCAATACCATCACCTAGAGAAGAAAGTCTATTAGTGATCTTTGTAAATTTTGTAACCATATCATCTATGGTTTCATGTTCTTGCATGCTAAAGTTCTCATATTGGGACCGAAGAAGGTCTATCTTAGCCCTCTTCACTTGTGAAGTCCCTTCATGTGTAACTAGCAAATGTGTCCAAATTTCATATGCGGACTTGCAATGAATAACTCTAGCTATATCATCATCATTAAGGGCTTGAAGTAGTGCATAGTGAGCCCTAGCATTGGCATCAAATTCTTTGGTCTCAATTTCGGACCAAGTAGATTCATCACCGGGGGGTGCACTAAAGGGTTTGGTCACGGCCTTTGCAACTCGGCTTCCTAGAGATTGCAAGAAAACGGTCATCTTAACCTTCCACATGGGAAAGTTAAGTCCATCAAACTTAGGAGGGGTTTTAATTCCATCGGCCATTTTTACTAAGTGAGTATGAATGAAATGATTAGCAAAATTAGGATCTCTCTAAGGTTGTTAAGCCAAATCCTAGAGTCCAAGCTCTGATACCAATTGAAAAACACCTAGAGGGGGGGTGAATAGGTGTAATTGCTAATCTAATGATTCTTTTTAAAACTAAGTATGATGAATGATGCAACGATCTCTCAAAACAAGACTAAGAGCCGAATACCCCGTGAGAGGTTCTGAACTCCTTCCTCCCAATTCCCCTTGAATGGGTTAGAGGTGCGCAATGCAACCTTGTTGTATGAGATATGATCGATCAAGGCAAAGTATGATGGATGAATAGTGAGATGCACACAATATATCACAAGTATCACAAGATTGAAGTAATAGCACAAAGAAAGAAACAAGATCACAAGCAAGTAATTTAAAGCAATATAGTGCAAGAGAAATTTAAAGCAAGAATTGACACAAGGCAATCGCAAACACAAGATATTTGTTTCGAGGTTCGAGCCACCGCTCTACTCCCCGCCTTCACCTCCGTGAAGGGTTTCCACTATCCACCGAGGACGATTACAATGGCCTACCGAAGACCCGAGCACCGAGCTCCACAACTTACAAAACCTCTACCGAAGAGGTGTCTCCACAAGATGAAGAAGATCACAAGTCACCAAAGTGATCACAACTTGATCACTTAAACTCTTTTACAATGTCTCACTCTTTTACAATTTCCTTATAGAATGAGTAAAGGAATTTTGGCTCTATGGAGTGTAGTGAGAAAAACTCAGTTGTGAATTGATATTAGCTAACAATCACAACTGAAAACTAGCTCAAGAAAGTATTGGAAATAAAGAGCTTAAAACACTTTTCTTCTCTTTTGAAAAACTTGAAAAACTTAAGGCTTTTTCTTCGTATTTAGTAAGAGAGTCTTCTCCTCTATTTATAGGGAGAGAAATGGGTTTAAAACATTTTATTTAGACCTTATTTGCTCTGAAAACAAACTAGAAAACCCTGTAAAAGTCTGCCAAAATGCAGATCAAAAAACAGATTTCAGAATTGCACAAAAGAGGAAAGAGCCGTTGGGCAGCAGCAGGCTTGGCGGTCGACCGGGCCGGTCGACCGCCAGCTCAGCTGGCAAGGAGCCGTTGGCTCCAGTCGACCGGTCGGGTCGACCTCCCAAAAGACAGAGCACAACTCTCTTCTGCGGTCGACCGGACCGGTCGACCCAGAAAACCCGGGAGCAAGTGCATTCAGTCGGTCGACCGGGGCGGTCGGCCGACAGACGTGCACAAGTGTGCACGTCCTGGCACTGGCGCTGGTCGACCGGGCCGGTCGGCCGGTCAGCCTGAAATAGGAAAAACAGTATTTTTTTTTTAACTAGAAAATTTTTGTAAAGTAGTTTTGGGTTTGAACAAACTTAAGTAACATGCTAGTAGGAGTATATAAACATGATCTAAACATGATATTTATTTTGTAAAACTTAGGGTCATGTAAATATCTACTAAGGCATGAAACCAAATTTAAAACATGAAAATTTAAATACAAGACTCACATTTTAACAAAACTAAATTTTGTGTGTGTGTATCCTAGAGCCAATATCCAACACTCAAACTTTAACATTCTAATTCTTACATTGGTTCTAAGTACTACAAGTGCTTCAAGGGGCTTTTCACCATCAAGGTCTTCAACACTTGAGTCTTGAGCCCACTTTGAGTTGACTTGAGTCCAAAACACTTTTCTTTTAGGGTGTAAGCCTTTTAGTAGAGTTAGAACCCTGAAACACACTTAAACAATAAACAATATTAGTACAAATAACTAATATGTTTTGTAATCATCAAAATACACTAAACATGGGTGATTGTAACCTTGGGCCAACACAAATTTCCAAATTTCATAATAAATTTCAGAGTCAATTGTGTCAACCGCCTTGTCCCAGAATGGAGAGTGAAAAGATGGAATGATTGACTTGGACGTCATAAGTGCGGGAACGAATACCGACTCAGGAAAGAAACTTAAATCAAGTAAGGGTTCAGGAGTCAGGCTAGGTTCAGAAAGTGGGTCCAAATCAATAAGTTGAAGCTCAAGTCCACAATAATCTTCCCACAATGGAATGTGACTCAATGGTGGTGATTCAAGTTCAGGAATGATATGAGTGGGAATCAAAACTGACTCGAAAATATTACCTAAGTCGGGTAACAAAACAGGAGTCAATAATGATTCAGAAATTTGAACTTGATCATAGATTTGAGAATCTAGGTCACATATCTCATTGGGTTCAACCTCATAAAAATGAGAACTTGCCAATTTATTCATGGGACTTTCAAATTTGTAAAATTGGTCAAGTTCAATATGATCATCAAAAATGGGTGACTCAATTTCATGATGAATTGGCACAGGATCCAATGTTGACTCGGAAGAAGTGAAATCAGGTGGAGACACCGGAGTCATTATTGAATCAGGAAGCAAAATTGAATCATCAAGTTGGGGTTCATGATCATATTCATGCTCAAGATCTATTTCAGGAAAGGAAAAACTTGCGAAGTTATCAAAATTTGAAGTTTCGGCAAGTTCACATGATGGCACTGAATTAGAATCTTGTTGTCCAAAGCAACTTGGTTCGTCGGCTCTAAGAGAGTGGTCAGCGATATTAGAATTTGCCGGACAGTGAGAACACAAAGATTGAACCATCATATCTAGTTCATGCTCACGAGCTAATCTAGCCTGAGTCATGGCTTCAAGCCTCTTTTGTGATTGGACTTGGAAAAAGGAAGTGTAATCGTGATGAAGTTGTGAGTCGGTGGACTCACGCATCATCATGTCTAAGATTGATGGTGGTTGTTGCTTGGACTCGTGCATACTCATCATTTCCCGGATAGATGGTTTTCTATTCTGAATGGGTGGATCTGAGTATGAATCTTGAGAATATTGTGGACAAGGTGGAGACGGAGGATAAGTCGGTTGAAAATTGGACTCGGGGGAAGCGAAACCCCATGAACTCTGTGAAGAGTTGAAAGTATGAAAATTATGGTCATAAGATGGGGGGCATGGGTTATAATCATTCGGATAAGACCATTCCGGCACACTAGGTTGGTCAAAGTTGTGATATGCCGGGTTGGTAATATCCGAAAAATAGTTAGGTGTGTAATATGGATTAAAATTGGAAAAATTATTATTATATGCCATATCACACCAACACAACAAAGAAAAAGAAAACAAACAAATAAACAAACAAAAAAGAAAAAATTCTAACCTAAGTTAGGGTAGACCTATGACCTAGACGACTCCTAACTGGTTAGACTGTCCACGGGAGGTTGGGTGCAGACTTTGACCACAAGTTAATCAGCCAGGTCAGGGCAAGAGTGGTGGGAGGTTTTCCATCAAAGACGTTCCTTAATTAAATAACCACAAATCTTCGGGCTTTCGGCCCTCAATCCCCTTCCTAGACACTGATTTGGCAAGAGTCAACTTCCAGCACCGTTTCCCCTTAGGATAATCTCCTAAGTGAGTCCGAGATGTCCCTAGGGCCAACGTCTACTAATTTTAAGTTAGGCTTGGGTTAGTGAGTGCTTGGATATGATTTTTGGGCTAAGGAAGGGTGATGAAATCCCCACCTTATCTTGTTAATGGGTTATGCCCTTAAGATATTTTTGTGCAAGTGTACAAGATATGTAAATAAGATTCACTCAAAGCATGAAAATCAACCAAGAGATGAGTCCTATTCTTCATAATGCGATCGTACCTTGCTCCAGCACTCTTCAACAGTAAAAATAAAGGAATTGAAAAGACACGTGCCTAATATGCAAATGTCTAATCAATTTTTAACTTTTGCAATAAATATTTTACTGTTGAATTAATTAGCAGTAAGCAGGGTTATCACAGAACAAATTTTAACAGAGCAGAAAGCAGATATTACAATTTTCAGCAACCTGCAGAAAAATTGATCAATAGTCCTCTGCTACTGCCGCGGATACGCGGTTATTGCCGCATTTGCGCGGCAAAGTAGCAGGCTCTGCTGCTCTGCCTTCGAGGGCAGAGGCACAGAGTTGCTATATGTCCTTACTGCTTGTTATTTTTCCTGTTCTCCAAACCTGCAAACAGAAAGAATAAAAGAATTAGTTAATTTTTTTATTAGAGAAAAACTTACCGTCCCTCCCGTGCAACGGCGCCAATTTGTTGATCGAGTTTTACCTGCATGCAAAAATAAAATATTAGATTTAAGAATTAAAGGTGTGCGAGGTTCTCAATTCGAATCCGCGGTAGCAGTGGCTATGTGGGTCGTGATCCTCAGGGAGGGACTAGCGATGGAAGCGTTTGTAAGATTCTCTAAAAAATTATCTTTTTTTTAGTTATTAATAAGAAAATATTGGTTAGGTTAGAAAGAGAGCGGTATTTACAATGAGTCGGAAAGAAAAAGTTGGGAAATAGTGATTTAATCTACAAAAATAAAATAAAAGAAAAGAAAAGAAATAAACACTAACCTTGGTTGAAGAAAAACGTGAAATCCTAACACTTTCTACCTTGCTTAGGAGGCGTTGAACGCATAAACCATAGGATCGATCTCAGTCCCATGTTCGCATTATATCATCAAGTCTCGCACAAGCATGAAGTGATACGTCTTGAGGAGGAGAACATCTCCATGAAATATCGTTGGCACCCACCAAGATTAGTTATACTTATGCGTTGGAAATCACTTGCATGTCATCAACAACCAACAGAGATAAAAGAGAAAAAGAAAGCAAAAAGAAAAGTAAAACAATGCACATAAGAACAATGAACAAAAGAAAAAGATTACCTTTATTACTTGATACAATGGCAGAGAAGAGAAGTATACATCGGTGTCACGCTCAACATAGCCCTCTCCCTCACTTACATAAAATTAAAAAAAGAAAAGAAAACCTAAACTAGAAAAAAAAGAAAACCTAAAACCCTAGATTTGGCCCTCTGGCTCTGCCTCTGGACGCTCCTTCTCTGTTACTCTGCAGGGGTATTTATAGGAGATATAGGAAGTAGAGTCCCAGTACAACTCCTCAACGAAAACGCATCGCCAACCGCCTCTGGATTGCCGCGGAAACGGGAAATTTGCCGCGAAAACGCGGCACTTTTTTAGCCAAATGCCACGCGCTTTCTTGCGTGGCATCCTCTGGTCCGTCCATCTGGGCGTTTCCTTCTGGAATTTGAATCTCGACTCTTTATCTTGGGATTTAGATATAACTTGGGAAGTAAGTTACCTAGATCCCAAATCTTTTATCCACGAATTTCCTTCTCTTCTTTGGCTTTTATCCTCATCTGCAAGTTTTTAGGGTTGAATAGAAGTCTATCCTTCCCTCTTCTTTAATATTTGCAACTTTGGCCCTTGTGTATTTGCACTTTTGACAATTGATATTTGCACTTTTGCACTTGGGCTTGAATATGGGCTTTTGGGCTTCTTTTAGGCTTTATTTATTATTAAAATAAGAACTCAAGGCCTGCACACAATAAATCACAAAATATTAATAAATGTGCAGAATTATATAAATAAATATGAAAATGTGATGGTAAATATGATGATAAAAATGCACTTTTTACTACCAATCAGGTACCGACAGCCCCAACGGTTGACCGTTGGCCGGTAGACCGGGCAGTCGACCGATAGGCCAATCTGGGTCTCATTTGACCCCAACGGCTATATTTTTCAAACTCCTATAAATAAGGGTTTTGAGGCCCCTTTTACATAAGATTTAAGGAGTATTTTAGAGCCAGTTTTTTCATCTATCTTTGAGGTTTTTCAATAAGTTTTTTGGCTTATATCAAAAGAGTGTTTATTGAGAGACTTTTTCTCGAGTTTCAAAAGGAGTTTTCTTGAGTTTTCACCACAAGATCTATATTATTTTCTCACACAAGCTTGAGCTTTTCATTGCCATATCTATCCTATAGGATCCTTGTTGTGAGAGTATTTGTTGGTGATCAAGTGTAGAGATCACGAAGTGTACACCATTTGTTTTGGAGAAGTTGTAGAGGTTGCGGGTTCGGCGAACTTGTGGGTTCGTGTTGTGAAGAGTTCTTGAGGGAGCTCATTGTAGAGGTGCGGCCTCGGCAAGCTAGTGAGCTTACGTGTGTTGTTCTTACGAGAACAAGTGAGGACTTGTGAGTCCAAGAGTTCTTAATCGAGCTCGTTGTAGGTGTTGTAGCACCGAGTGATCTTGCGGGATCGATTTTAGTGGAAATCGTTCATAGTGTTGAAAGCGAGGACGTAGAGCAAGTTGCTTAAACTTCAAAAAAATTCTCACGTGTTTGCGATTACTTATCTCTCTCTTACTCACTTGTGTTTATATATATCTTGCATGCTCGTATTGTCTTATCTTTATATGCTTGGGATTGCTTGTGCTCACATTTATATTCAACCAAGAGAGCTATAGTAGCACCTCAATTCTTAATCTAGAGAAATTTTGAGGGGAAGTCCAGAGCCCTTCACCGGGAATTCGGTTTCACTCTTTGATTATACTTTGTGTGTTGGTATAATAGTTTTAGTTTACATAATTAATTTTAATTTCGCATTGTTTGTCCATTTGATTAGAACATCACCTATTCACCCCCCTCTAGGTGATTACAAACATGGAGGAGGTAATTAAGAACGAGGACAAGGCATTGATCTGTTGACTTCACTACCGGATGATGAGTATGAAATCTTTGTTCTGACCTTGATCAATGGTAAGTGTTCACTTAGTGGCAATGAGGTGTCAGCTGCCCTTGTGTATCATGAACTGAGTTAGAAGAACAAGGAGTCCTGTAATAGCACATTGACAGGGGTATTGGTTATGAGAGGAAGGAGTTATACTCGAAAGGGGCAATGGTGATCGTGAATGATCGAAGTCCAGGACATGATTTGATGAAGAATCAATGTGTTTTCTGTAAAGAGGAAGGACATTAGAAAGTTGCTTATCCGAAACTTAAGAAACAAGAAGAAGGAGTTAATTCCAGAAGCAAACGTCGCACAGTTGGTTGGTTCGAAATCTAACTAATCAGTTGTTTCGCTTACTATTACTACTCCTACAATTTGCTACTCCTACAGAATGCCTCGTCTTCGAGCATTGGTTGCCAAAGTTTCATGCTGCCTATCAAGGATTTAACATGCTGAACTTGTGATGCCCGTTTCAGACTGAATTAGTGCTTTCACTAAGTCATGCGATCAAACTTAAAAAACATATCTAAACGAGCATGGTAACATGTCATAGGTTGTTATTTGCTTGAAGTTACTTGATGTACAAATTCATAAAATTTATCAATGTAACACATATTGTAATGCTTCAAATAATATTGCTCTTTGTAGTATTTCTATGCTAAGCACCCTACTCTAGTACAAAATATATGATTAATGGCGATTAAAATTTGATTTTAAATAAGTATTTACAATCGATGTCTATCCAAGAATCGTAAAAAGTCCCTAGATAAATGACGACGGTTAAAAATTGCCATCATATATCGGCTATAATGTAAGTTATTGACTAAAAACTTACGTTGTCACTGGACTTTTAACATCAGTTCTCTATAAGAACCGACGTTAAAACCTTTCTATTTTTAAAGAAAAATAAAGAATCCACGATAACATCATCCATGAATGCTACATGGGCATCGAACTCACCACCGAAAATGTCATCCACTAGTACTAGTACGACCACTTCGACCTCGACCTCAAAACCTTCGACATCATCGCTGCCTTATTCGATATGGCCAACATCATCTCCCGCCCCTTTGGCGGATTCGTCTCTGACTTGCTCACTCACCTTTGGAACATGTGGATCCTACAGATGCTGGGCGGTGCTTTCTGCGTCTAGCTGGGCCAAGCAAAGTCCCTCTCGTTGTCCATCTTCGCCATAGTTTGCTTCTCCCCCTGCGCCCTGGCCGCCTGCGTGGCGGTGTTTAGTGTCGTCCCCTTCGTCGCTCGGCGGTCCCTCGGGATCATGAATGAAATGACTGGAGTAGGAGGCAACTTCGGCGTCGGTCTCACGTAGCTGCTGTTCTTCACGAGTTCACTGATTGGCATCATTTTATACCATTTATATTCCTATTTATCTATATTTTTGTTTATAAATAATACTACTTGGGTATATTTAGTTTAATTTGTAGCGAACATATATATAGAGAAAGAAGGGGAAAAAAGAGAATCTAGTTACTTTCAGCAGTGAAAGCACACAATTTGTAAAGATTGAAGATTCCCTTCCAAACATATTAGGTTATTTTGATCATAATCTTGGCTACAGTACTCCCACAGAGACCATCTAAGGTGTCTACGAAAAGAAAATATGAAGATCTATAATTTTCATATTGAGAGTGTTTGCTGAATGATCAATTTGGCTGTTTGTATTAAACATTTATAGAATCTGAGCCTGAGTCGAAAGATATATTATGTAATAACTAATCTTAAAGGGTTTGTTTTGTAAAAGTGAAAATATTATAATACCAAAATTCGGTGGCTGTCAATCGCGGCTAGGTTTTGTTTTTACTTATTTTTTAAAATATTTTATAAAGGATCTTTTTGGTTTTGTTTTAATTTATTTTCCCCTTTCTTTCTTGTTTTCCGCATCTCTCTTTAATATAAAATAATTTTTTTTCTTTAATGATGATGCGGCTCTGATCATATTTCTATTACTAGTGCTTTTGTTTGTTGCCCATGCTGAGGCTCTTCGTCATTGAGTCTTGATTTATTTTCTTCCTTTTGATGGAAATATGTAGAATATATGTGAACCTTTGAGTTGAATTACGGCAAGATCCGTTGATAGAATCAATTGGATAATGGTTGGAGTGTATTCTCCTTCCATTGGGGATGAACGTGGTATATTCACATGTTCAATTCCGACTTTGAATGAATGAGATATTCAAGTCTAAAGTTTGCCTAATTCAAAGCAAAATGGGGACTAAAGATAGTTAAAAGCATTTAGTCCCACATTGGTCATGGGATGGAAGTTTGAAGTGTTTAAATAGAGAAAAATGGGAACAAAGGTTGTGCCCTTTGGGTACTTGGAGTTTTTGAGCGCGATTAGGGGGAAACCATGCCCGCTGGCGGCGGCCAGCCGTGCTGGGCCGGGCTCGCCCGAGCTCGGGGTCGGGTTCCCTACCCGGTACGATTCTTTTTGAGTCGGGTCTCACGCGCTCGCCGCCGCGGGCGGCGGTCGGCGCCGGCGCCGGGCCGGACTCGAGTTCCCTACCCGGTACGGTTCTTTTTGAACCGGGTCTTACGGGTATGCGGATCATACCCGCTCCGCTATCGGATCAGAACCGCCCAGCGCAACGGCTGTCAGCAAACCACCGCAAACAGTTTGGTTCGGACACCTTTACCCCTCCCGAAACATTATAAATAGCGCTCCATTTTCTCAAACTAAGACGCACAACAACACAGAGAAAACAGAAGCAACTGACGTGGGCTTTCTGCAACTCAAGTTCGACTGAAGTGGGCTTTCTACAACTCAAGTTTGAAGTGACTTTCAACAGGAAGTAGGAATTCTGCAAATCGGATTCCGAAGCGACTTCCAAGAGATTCTGAAAAATTCATTCTGAAAGAGGGCTCAGAAAATTCAACAGATTCTTTAATAGAATTGTTGTCTGAATCTGGGACTTCCAAAGAAGAATATTCTTCTACCTTCCTCCTTTCTCTATAGTGGGTGCTCCTCCAAAGTAAAGACAAATATTCTCCTTGAAATTTGTCTTCGTCCTACTGCTTTGGTATTCCTGTGAAGGTACTGGTTAACTACGGTTCGACCGTATGGTGATTTGGCAGTGCTAACCAAATACCGTGAAGAAGTGTTATATCTTGGGAGACCAGCGTCCAGTTACCTGTTAGCACCACAGCAGGGGACATAATTGTCTTAAGGAGATTCGCTTTAAGCGTACCTCACTCCAAATACTGTATAAGTGAATTAATTTTTTTTTATACAGGAATTATACTGATATTCAGTATATTGAGACTGACTTATACCAATCTATTTGGTATTTAATCAAGGAAGGTAATTGAAAGGTGGTTCTTTAATTAAGGAACGTTCTATTGAAAGAAAAACCTCCCACCTGATATTAACCGACCTGGCCAATTAGATCGGTGATATTTCAGTGATATTGATTAGTTGTCAGATTGATCTTAGAATTTAACAATCTTAAGACAATTATTGAAGTTTCTTACTTCTGTTCTGCTTGAACTTGCAGAAAATGTCTCAGACTAATCAAGACAGCTCAAGTAAGGCACCAAACATGCAGATACAAGTTTTGATGCCTATTCCACTTCCTAACCCGAAGCCGGAGAAGTCAAGAAAATTTGATGGCATAGAATTCAAGAGGTGACAACAGAAGATGCTCTTCTACTTGACCACTCTGCATCTGGCCAAATTCCTGCAAGAGGATCCACCAGGACCCAGAACTGACAGGGACTTAATCCTTGCAGTCGATGCACGGACTCAAGGTGACTTCCTTTGTTGAAACTATATTTTGAATGGACTGGATGACTCTCTTTATAATGTCTACAGTCCTATCACAACGGCAAAGAAGTTATGGGCCAGTCTTGATAAAAAGTACAAGACTGAGGATGCCGGTACCAAGAAGTTCGTTGTAGGACGATTTTTGGAGTACAATATGGCGGACAACAAGACTGTGATCAGTCAGGTGCAAGAGTTCCAACTTATCTTGCATGAGATAGCGGCCGAAGGTATGATTCTACCTGAAACTTTTCAGGTTGCTACTATTGTGGAGAAACTCCCACATGCGTGGAGAGATTTCAAGAACTACCTGAAGCACAAGCGCAAGGAGCTGAAGTTGGAAGATCTCATTGTAAGGCTTCGAATTGAGGAGGACAACAGAAAGTCCGAGAAAAGGAGCAGTAAGAACTCCTATGAAGCCAAGGCCAATGTGATCAAGACTCAAAGGGGAAAGCGTCTACTTCTAAAGGCTTAAAGCAGAAGAAGACTGCCCAAGGATACAAAGGCAAGATCCAAGAAGGCAAGAACATGCGCTTCAAGGGAACTTGCTACATCTGCAACAAAGAGGGGCATAAGACGAATGAATGTCGCAGCCGTCTCAAAAAGAACAAGAAGAACCATCCACAGGCAAACCTGACCGACCATGCGTCGCCAAGCCGTTCAGCTGTGGTGTCAGAAGTGAATCTGACAATCAACATAAGGATTGGTGGGTAGACACTGGGGCTACTCGGCACCTCTGCTCTGAGAAATTATTATTTTCTGAATATCATAAACTAGAGCAAGATGAGCAGCTCTTCACGGGAAACTCAGCCGTCTCCAAGGTTGAAGGAAAAGGAAAAGTCATCCTGAAGTGGACATCTGGAAAAGAGCTTACTCTGAACGATGTCCTACATGTTTCAGATATCCGTAAGAATTTGATCTCTGGATCAATACTTAGTAAGAAAAGTTTTAGAATGGTTTTTGAATCAGATAAATTTGTACTTACTAAGGGTGGGATGTTTGTGGGAAAGAGTTATCTTGTTGATGGACTTTTTAAAGCCAATGTTGCAGTTGTGGACAAAAAGTCTGTGTATTTGTACCCGAAGCTTATAAATAAAGAAAAATCTTTTATTTATTTGCTTGAGTCTTCATTTTTATGGCATGCTAGATTAGGGTATATAAATTACAAGTCATTAAAAAACTTGTTTAATTTAAGATATATTTCTAAACTCAACTTGGAAGAAATTCGCAAGTGTGAGATTTGTGTTGAAGCCAAGTTAGCGAAAAATTCATTTCACTCAATTGATCGAAATACAGAACCTTTAGGGTTAATTCATAGCGATTGATTAGTTTTTAATATTGCACATTTATTATCATATTCTCCTACTTATTATAGAATAAACTCTGCATTTTCCTAATTAAATGTTTAATTTATTTGCAGGCCCATTCCTAAAGGAGAGTGAAGAGAAATGAACCCAAAAGCCCATCAAATTCTGAATTAAATCAGAATTAATTCGAACTCAGTAAATTAGGGCAAATCAGATCGGTTCAGATCGGTTGAAAAATAGTTAGAACAAATCCCTACAAATCAATCGGTTGAAGCCAAGGATCAAAGGCCATTTTGTCAAAATCCCAGACTTAAACGAGAAATCCAACTGAAGATAAAGTCAGAACGCGAAACCAGGAAATTCCACCAACAGGGTGTGGCCACCTGGCCACACCCTAGCCGCGGAAACGCGACCAAAGCCGCGTTTCCGCGGCTTTGTTAGGGAATTAGGGGGAACGTTTGCTCCCCCTATCTTCTCACACCTCTCCCCTCTCGGTTTTTGCCTATAAAAGGGCAGGATTTTCACTGAAAATGGGACGATCATGCAGAGATAGGAATTAGTCCAGTTTTTCACTCTTTGTAGTATAGGTTTTTGTTTTCTTTTTATGTAATTTTAATTTGTATGTAAGCTTAGGTTAGATTGAGATTCATGTAAGTAAGAGAGAGAGAGGCTTATGTTGAGAGTGACACCGATGTACCCTCCTCCTTTCTTCCATCGTTTCTGCAAGCAATAAAAGGTAATTTTTTTATGTTCGTCTTTACTTTGTTTTCTTCTTCTTCTTTCTACTTTACCTCTTTTGGTTTTGATGAGCATGCAAGTGAATCCAGAAGCATTAGTATAACAATGTTGTGAGAGTGCCAATGATAATTCATGGTGATGTTCTCCTCCTCAAGACTCCGTATCATTTCATGCTTGTTCGTCTTGATGATGTAATGCGACTGGGGACTGAGCTCGATCTTATGGCTTATGCGTTGAACGCCTCCGAAGCAAGGTAGAACATGCAAGGGTTTTAGGTAAGTCATCAACCAAACTAGGTAAGTATTTCTTTAATCTTCTTTCTTTCCTTTTATTTCTTTAGTTTAAATCACCAACACCCACTTCTTTCATCACTCCTTTTCCATTTCTTTGTAAATAATCATTCTCCATTTTTCTCCACCTTCTCCATCTATCGCTTTCTTTCTCACTTAACTTTAACCTAACTCTTTTTCATTTTTATTTCTTAAAACAAAGAAGAACCTTCGTTTTTCTTCACAAAGATTTCAATACAAACCTTGAACGCTTCTATCGCTAACCCTCCTTGTGGATCACGACCCGCATAGCCACTAGCTATTACGGTAGAATTGAGCACTTGCACATCTTTATTTTGAAGTTCTGAAATTCTGTATTTTTGTGCAGGTTTAGCTCAATCAAATTTTGGCGCCGTTACCGGGGAGGGTAACAGTTTTTATTGAATTTTTAGAACTAAAACGAATTTTTCTTCTCTGTTGCAGGTTATGGGGCAGGAAAAGCAGGAAAAAAAGATTGTAGTAACATATAAGTGGTCTTGGGCCTTTGTTCCAGAGAACAGAGACCAAGCACCCTCTAGATTGTCGTGTTTCCGCGGCTCTGGTCGCGGATCCGCGGCAAAAAGGAGTTCACTACTGACTGGTTTTTTGCAGGGCTGCTTGCTTTGCAAAATTATAATTTTCTGCAAACTTGAGATGGATAGAGACATTGAGATGTCTCTATCCCCAAAATAGTAGTATTAAATATTTTTTATGTATAATTACTATTAATTAAACTTGTTTTTAGTCTTAATTGGGTTGTTTCACTAAAATTCAAACTTTCAACCCTAATTGACCTGAACCAAGCTATATAAGAGCCGAATATGGCCAAAACAAGGAGAAAATATAGTTTTAAAGAGACGAGAGTAGTATCACATTGTTTCTGTTTTTAACTATAACTAATTAAACTGGTTTATATTCTTAATTTCTAATTTGACCAAAAGCCAAAATTTCAGCTTCTATTGACTTGAACTGAGCCTTATAAGAGCCGAAAAGGCCAAAAACGTGGAGAAAATGAGGTTTTATAGAGCTGGGAGTAGTATTACATAATTTTTATGTTAACTACTATAAACTAAACTTGTTTCTCTTCTTAATTTAGAAGTTTGACTAAGAGTCAAACTTTTAGTCCCAATTGGCCTGAAATAGGCCTTACTAGAGCTGAATTGGGACCAAACGAGACGAAAACATGGTTAACAAGGGCCGTGAATGGTATTGCATAGATTCTATATACAATTACTACTAATTAACCTTGTTTCTAGTGTTAATTTGAAAGTTTGATCAAAAGTCAAACCTTCAGCCCTGATTGGCCTGAACTAGGCATTATAAGAACCAAATAGGGCCTAAACGGGGAGAAAACATGGTTTTCAAGGGCCGAGTGTAGTATCACATAATTTTTATATATAATTACTACTAATTAAACTTGTTTCTATTCTTAATGGAAAAGTTTGACCAAAAGTCAAACATTCAGCCCTGATTGGCCTGAACTAGAAATTATAAGAGCTCAATAGGGCCCAACAGGTAGAAAATAAGGTTTTCAAGAGCAGTAATTGTATTATATAGTTTCAATATGCAATTACTATAATTAATCTTATTTCTAGTGTTAATTGTAAGTATGACTAAAAGTCAAAGTTTCAGCCCCAATTGACCTGAACTAGACTTTAAAGAGCTGAATTGGATCCAAACGTGAAGAAAATGCTTTTTTTCAAGAGCGGAGGATAGTATTACATATTTTTTTATATATAATTACTTCTAATTATACTCGTTTCTATTCCAATTTGAAAGCTTGACTAAAAGTCAAACTTTCAGCCCTTTTTGTGTCTGAATTATGCCTTTTTAGAGCCGATTAGGGCCCAAACGGGGAAAATACGAGCTTTTCATGAGCTGGGAGTAGTATTACATAGTTTTTAGTTATAATTACTTGTTCCTAGTCTTAATATGAAAGTTTGACCAAAAGTCTAACTTTCAGCCTCATTGGCCTTAATTAGGCCTTATAAATTCGAATAGGGCCCAAACAGGAAGAAAACATGTCTTTCAAGTGCCGAGAGTAGTATCACATAATTTATATTTATAACTGATATTAATTAAACTTGTTTCTATTCTTAATTTGAAAGTTTTTCCAAAAGTCAAAATTTCAGCACTGATTGGCCTGAACTAGGCCTTTTATAAAAGCCGAAAAGGGCCCAAACATGGAGAAAATGAGGTTTTCAAGAGCCGAGATTGGTATTACATAGTTTTTATGGATAACTACTATAAATTAAACTTGTTTCTATCCTTAATTTAGAAGTTTGACCAAGAGTCAAACTTTTAGTCCCCGATTGGCCGAACTAGGGCTCATGGAGCCGAATTGAGATAAAACTAGAGGAAAACTTGGTGTTTAAGGGCTGTGAATTGTGTTGAATAGTCTCTATGGACAATTACTAATAATTAACCTTGTTTCTAGTGTTATTACTTTGTTTTCTTCTTCTTCTTTCTACTTTACCTCTTTTGGTTTTGATGAGCATGCAAGTGAATCCAGAAGCATTAGTATAACAATGTTGTGTGAGTGCCAACGATAATTCATGGTGATGTTCTCCTCCTCAAGACTCCGTATCATTTCTTGATGATGTAATGCGACTGGGGACTGAGCTCGATCCTATGGCTTATGCGTTGAACGCCTCCGAAGCAAGGTAGAACATGCAAGGGTTTTAGGTAAGTCATCAACCAAACTAGGTAAGTATTTCTTTAATCTTCTTTCTTTCCTTTTATTTCTTTAGTTTAAATCACCAACACCCACTTCTTTCATCACTCCTTTTCCATTTCTTTGTAAATAATCATTCTCCATTTTTCTCCACCTTCTCCATCTATCGCTTTCTTTCTCACTTAACTTTAACCTAACTCTTTTTCATTTTCATTTCTTAAAACAAAGAAGAACCTTCGTTTTTCTTCACAAAGATTTGAATACAAACCTTGAACGCTTCTATCGCTAACCCTCCTTGTGGATCACAACCCGCATAGCCACTAGCTATTGCGGTAGAATTGAGCACTTGCACATCTCTATTTTGAAGTTCTGAAATTCTGTATTTTTGTGCAGGTTTAGCTCAATCAAATTTTGGCGCCGTTACCGGGGAGGGTAACAGTTTTTATTGAATTTTTAGAACTAAAACGAATTTTTCTTCTCTGTTGCAAGTTATAAGGCAGGAAAAGCAGGAAAAAAAGATTGTAGTAACATATAAGTGGTCTTGGGCCTTTGTTCCAGAAAACAGAGACCAAGCACCCTCTAGATTGTCGTGTTTCCGCGGCAAAAAGGAGTTCACTACTGACTGGCTTTTTGCAGGGCTGCTTGCTTTGCAAAATTATAATTTTCTGCAAATTTTATTTCTTATATGTCATCACCAGAAGCCTGCTAATAAACCAACAGTAAAACATTTGTTGAAAAAGTTAAAAAAATTGATTAGACGTTTGTATTTTAGGCACGTGTCTTTTCAATTCATTTACGTGACTATTGAAGAGTGCTGGAGCAAGGTACGTTCGCATTGCATCTAGAATAGGACTCATCTCTTGGTTGATTTACATCGCTTTGAGTGAATCTTGTTTACATATCTTGTACACTTGCACAAACTGATCTTAAGGGCACCACCCCATAACAAGATAAGGTGGGGATTTAATCACCCTTCCTTGGCCCAAAAATCAGATTCCAAGCACTCACTAACCCGATCCTAACAAAAAATGAGTAGACGTTGGCCCTAGGGACATCTCGGACTCAATTAGGAGATTATCCTAAGGGGGAAAGGTGTTGGAATTTGACTCCTGTCAAATCAGTGTCTAGAAAAGGGATTAAGGGCCGAAAGCCCGAAGGTTGGTGGTTATTTAATTAAGGAACGTCTTTGACGGATAACCTCCCACCAATCTTGCCCTGACCTGGCTGATTAGCTTGTGGTCAAAGTCTGCATTATACCTCCCGTGGACAGTCTAACCAGTTAGGAGTCGTCTAGGTCATAGGTCTACCCTAACTTAGTTTAGAATTTCTTCTTTTTATTTGTTTGCTTATTTGCTTGTTTTTTTTTGTTTGTATTTTATTATGTGATATGACTTATAATAACAATTTTTTCAATTTTAATAGTAATCCATATTATACACCGACCTCTTTTTCGGATATTATCAACCCAGCATATCATAACTTTAACCAACCTAGTGTGCCGGATTGGTCTTATCCAAATCAATATAACCCATGCCCCCAATCTTATAACCATAATTTCCAAAATAATTTCAACTCTTCACAGAGTCAATGGGGATTCACCTCCCCCGAGTCCAATTTTCAAACAACTTGTCCTCCTTATCCACCTTGTCCACAATATTTTCAAGATTCATACTCAGTTCCACCAGTCCAAAATAGAAAACCATCAATTTTGAAAATGAGTATGCGTGAGTCCAAACAAAAATCACAAAATCTGATGGACTCACAATTTCACCACCAATTCTAAGACAGCACTTCATCTTTTCAACAAAACGATGAACCAATCAACTATGAAAAGATGCTTGAAGCCATGACTCGGCTCAAAATGCTCGTAATCGTGACATAGATATGATGGTCCAATCTCTACGTTCCCACCGTTTGACCAGTTCTGATGTCACTAACCATTCTATTAGAGCCAAAGAGTCATGTTGTTTTGAAAATCAAGGTTCCATTTCAGAACAATCATTTGAACTTGCCCAAACTCCAAATTTTGAAAATGATATTGACAGTTTGGCAAGTTATTCCTTACCTGAAATTGAACTTGAGAATGATTATGATCATGAACCTCAACTTAGTGATTCAATTCTACTTCCTGATTCAATTATGACTCTGGTGTCTTCACCTGATTTCAACCTTTTTCCCGAGTCAAATTGGATTCTGTGCCAATTCATCATGAAATTGAATCACCCATCTTTGATGATCATATTAAACTTGACCAATTTTACACTTTTGAAAGTCTTATTGACAAATTGGTAAGTTCTCATTTTTACGAAATTGAACTCAATGAGAAATGTGACCTAGATTCTCAAATTTGTGATCCAGTTCAAATTCCCGAATCAATATTGACTCCTGTTGTGTTACCCGACTTGAGTAATATTTTAGAGTCAGTTTTGATTCCCTCACCTATCATTCTTGAACTTGAATCACTAATATTAAGTCACATTCCATAGTTGGAAAATGAATGTGGACTTGAGTTTCAACTTCTTGATTTGGACCACTTCCTGAACCAATCTTGACTCCTGAACCTTTACTTGACTTAAGTCACTTTCCTGAGTCGGTATTAGTTCCTGTACTTCCTAAGTCCAAGTCAATCATTCTATCTTTTCACACTCCAATTTGGGACAAGGCGGTTGACAAATTTGACTCCGAAATTAATTATGAAATTTGGAAATTAGATGGGGTTAAATTTTTAATAAAAATCCTTTATGGATACATCATTTTAATGGGTTATATTAGAGAGATTTCTGGTGGGTTCCTCCGAACTCCACGAAAAGTTGATTGGGCCGCATTTCGTGGACCAATCAGACCACCACCGGAACCACCACCTTAAAGTAACATTTTTCTTCCCTTTCTTCTTTTTCATGCATCCATGCATTAATTCATACATTGAGGACAATGCATGAGATAGGTGTGGGGGAGGGTTCTAACATAACTTAGGTTTTTTTTCTTCTTTTTATAAAAAAATTAAAAAAAATTAACATTTTTCTTTACTTTTAAAAAAAAACTTTTTGAAAATAGAAACAATATTTTGACATATTTTTTGTAAGAAATTAAGTCAATTTTAAGGAATAGGAAAATCAAAATTAGGATTTCTTAAATTTGGTCAAAATAAGATTATTTGTTTGATTTTTAGGGTTAGGAAGATAATTTGTCAAAGTAATTTAGTCTTGATCTTTACTTTAATGAAATATGCATAGTTCATACACTTACACACTTAGGGTTCAAAAAACAAAGATTCTCATGCCTTATATAAAAAGAAAGAAAAAAAAGAAAAAAAATCTATGAAAAGATGAACAAATCTAATTATTGATTAGCTAGGTACTTTGGCCTAAGCAAGCCTTAGTATTTATGCGAAAGATGATTAGATAAGTTTGAGAAAAAATATATATAAAAATCCTCTGATTAAGCTGGGTATTTGTGCCTAATAAAGCATAAGTATTCACGCCTAAAAGGGGTTCATATAATAAAATCCTTAGTTTTGTGGCCTTGTTTGCTCGAGTCTTTAAGTCCTTGGGGTGTTTTCTCGCCCAGTGCCCTAAGACCGTTTGGTTTGGGAGTCATCGATTAAAGGCTCGTTACATGAGCAGATTAGAAAGCCTAATAGAACTAAGGAATAATATATATATATATATATATATATATATATATATATATATAAATAAATGAGGCATAAGAGTTAGAGTTAAAGAATCCTTAGTCAAAATTTTCACAATCACAAGGTGTATATGACATAGGGTAAAGTAATAGACTAGATGAGAAGTACAATTTGACTCCTTACTTTGATTGATAACAAATTGTTGAATAGAGACTAAGTTTAGGAATGAAAAATTCGATTTTCCTATAACTTATAGATTACTTAAATCTTACAATTATATTTCAAATATTTTTCTCTTTCAAAATGCTTTTTGAAAATACTAACTCTTTGTTTCTCTTTTCTTTATGGATTTTGTGGGTGTAATCCACTGAAAACCCTCACGAGACAAAACTCGTCCTCTAGGAAAAACCTAGAGGTTTAACGGCTTTTTGCACATGCTCAGTTCAATCGCGTGACCTGCGAAAGTGGTCTAATAATCCTTAGTATAGTTTAGTTGTTTTGCTCGAGGACGAGCAAAAGATAGGTATGGGTGTGTGATTGGTCACTAATATTGAACATTTATTATCATATTCTCCTATTTATTATAGAATAAACTCTGCAGTTTCCTAATTAAATGTTTAATTTATTTGCAGGCCCATTCCTAAAGGAGAGTGAAGAGAAATGAGCCCAAAAGCCCATCAAATTCTGAATTAAATCAGAATTAATTCGAACTCAGTAAATCAGGGCAAATCAGATCGGTTGAAAAACAGTTAGAACAAATCCCTACAAATCGATCGGTTGAAGCCAAGGATCAAAGGCCATTTCGTCAAAATCCCGGACTTAAACGAGAAATCCAACTGAAGATAAAGTCAGAACGCGAAACCAGGGAATTCCACCAACAGGGTGTGGCCACCTGGCCACACCCTGGCCGCGGAAACGCGGCCAAAGCCGCGTTTTCGCGGCTTTGTTAGGGAATTAGGGGGAACGTTTGCTCCCCTATCTTCTCACACCTCTCCCCTCTGGGTTTTTGCCTATAAAAGGGTAGGATTTTCACTGAAAATGGGACGATCATGCAGAGATAGGAATTAGTCCAGTTTTTCACTCTTTGTAGTATAGGTTTTTGTTTTCTTTTTATGTAATTTTAATTTGTATGTAAGCTTAGGTTAGATTGAAATTCATGTAAGTAAGAGAGAGAGAGGCTTATGTTGAGAGTGACACCGATGTACACTCCTCCTTTCTTCCATCGTTTCTGCAAGCAATAAAAGGTAATTTTTTATGTTCGTCTTTACTTTGTTTTCTTCTTCTTCTTTCTACTTTACCTCTTTTGGTTTTGATGAGCATGCAAGTGAATCCAGAAGCATTAGTATAACAATGTTGTGTGAGTGCCAACGATAATTCATGGTGATGTTCTCCTCCTCAAGACTCCGTATCATTTCTTGATGATGTAATGCGACTGGGGACTGAGCTCGATCCTATGGCTTATGCGTTAAACGCCTCCGAAGCAAGGTAGAACATGCAAGGGTTCTAGGTAAGTCATCAACCAAACTAAGTAAGTATTTCTTTAATCTTCTTTCTTTCCTTTTATTTCTTTAGTTTAAATCACCAATACCCACTTCTTTCATCACTCCTTTTCCATTTCTTTGTAAATAATCATTCTCCATTTTTCTCCACCTTCTCCATCTATCGCTTTCTTTCTCACTTAACTTTAACCTAACTCTTTTTCATTTTCATTTCTTAAAACAAAGAAGAACCTTCGTTTTTCTTCACAAAGATTTCAATACAAACCTTGAACGCTTCTATCGCTAACCCTCCTTGTGGATCACGACCCGCATAGCCACTAGCTATTGCGGTAGAATTGAGGACTTGCACATCTCTATTTTGAAGTTCTGAAATTCCGTATTTTTGTGCAGGTTTAGCTCAATCAGCGATTGATAGGTAGTAAAAAATGCATATTTATTATTACATTTACTATCACATTTTCATATTTATTCCTACAATTATGCACTATTACTAATCTTTTATTATTTAATGTGTGCAGGCCTTGAGTAATTATTTAAATAAAGAATAAAGCCTAAATAAAGCCCAGAAGCCCCAAAAAGCCCATGTGCAAGCCCATGTGCAAAAGTTGCAATTACTAAAAGGAGGAGGAAAAGGATAAGATGGACTTCTATTTGAACAAGGTTGCTTGCACCACAAGATGAAGATAAAGGAGAGAAAAATTCGGATTCAGACTGTACACGTTTTAGTATTCAGATCATAACTTTTTCTACAGATATTCAAATCTGATGATTCAAGATGCTCCAAAAATAAGACTTGAAGGACTACAACCCTTATGTTGATCAAACTTTCCAATTCAGTCAGCAGATAAGTCATATTCAGCGATCAACATGATAACAAGTTGCAGAACAGATTTGAACTTCTATGGATAAGTCAAAACAAGTTTGGAGATAAAAGAAGAATTCAAATTCAGAGATATTTTGCTCCTCTTATCTTCATACGCTTCTTATCCTCTGGTTTTCTCCTATAAATACCCCTACATAGCAACAGAGGAAGGGCAGATCTCAGAAGCTCAAGTACAGAAACGAGCTTAGGGTTTTTCTTTAGATTCTCTCTAATTTGTAGATTGTAACTTAGGTTTGTTTTAGTTTTCTTTTAGGTAATTTTTATTTTTTTTATGTAACTGAGAGGAGAGACGAGTTTCATGGAGGAAGGAGATCAAGTTTGTACTGAGGTGACATCGGTGTAAGTAAGTCTTTTCTTCCATTATTAATTGAATCAAATTGAAGTTTGCTTTTTTTTTTTCTATTCTTGTTTTGTTTTTGTTTCCCTCTTTTGTGTTTGTGGATCCATATGAAACCAAGAGCTTCGAAGTTGCCTTCTCCTTGCAAGAGCCGTTGATGGTTTATTGTGATGAATATCTATTTCCATGGTAGTATAGCTCGCCTTTTATTTGTAGTATAGATCAGGAATAGGGAAGATCTCATATTCCATGCTTCGTTCGCCTTCAAAGAAAGGTACATCATTGACACAGTTCCAAGGTAAGCAGACGCCAAAGAGGTAAGTAAGTTTTTAGTTTTTAGTTTTCTTTCTTTTAATTTTAGTGTAAATCACCAATTCCCAATCTTTTTCACACTTCTTCATTGTAAATATCATTGTAAATATCATTGTAAATAACATTATAAATAAATAAAAGAGAACTTACTAAACAAGCTTCCATCGCTAGTCCCTCCCTGTGGATCATGACCCGCATAGCCACTTGCTATAGCGGTAGAATTGAGCACCCTGTACTATTGTTTTAAATTCTGAAATTCTGTATTTTTGTGCAGGTAAAAACTCAATCAGCGATCTGTGTGACTTGAAGTTTATGCCAACTAGAAGCGAGAAAAAGTATTTTATTATTTTTATTGATGACTGTACAAAATACTGTTATGTGTATCTTTTAAACAGTGAGGATGAGGCAATGAATATGTTTATAATATATAAAGCCGATGTTGAGAATCAACTTAAAAAGAATATCAAGATTCTAAAATCTGATAGAGGCGAGAATATGAATCAAATGATTTTAGTGAGTTATGTGCTAAATTTGGTATAATCCATCAAACTGCAGCACCATATACTCCTCAGCAAAATGGAATTGCTGAACGAAAAAACAGAACTTTGAAAGAGATGGTCAATTCCATGCTCGTAAGATCTGGAGCTCCGCAGAACTTGTGGGGGGAAGCTCTGTTAACTGCAAATTATATTCTAATAGAATGCCCCACAAGAAACTTGGTCTTATACCATTTGAGTTTGTTGGCCCAGATGCCTTCCACTCTAGTTTTGATGATGATTAACTCATGTAGTTATGTTTACTAATAATCTTGTGATATTGAGTTTCAGATATTTAATCAAGATGTTAGTAGGTGATTAGCTTCAACAAAGGTGTTTTGGAGCTTTTCACATGGTGATTCAAGAGCCCGAGCGTCAAAATTCATATCTAGCACTCGTTGGAGTCATGCTCGGTGGATCACGTTTGGATCGAGTCGACTTGAAGACGAAGTTCATCAAGAAGACCTTGGTACATAGTTTAGTTTATAGTGAAATCACCTAGAGGGGGGTGAATAGGTGATAATGCTAATCTATTGAACTTAATGCGGAATTTAAAAATTAATTGCAATTACATACAATTAAGTAATTTAAGCAAAGAATATAATGCAAGAGATAAGAGCAAGTAAACCAAACGCAAACACCGAGAATTTTTTCGAGGTTCGAGCACCCAGCTCTACATCCCCGCCTTCACCCAGAAGGATTTCTAACCACTATAACTTCACAAAGAGTTACAATCACACCGGAGTACCCAACTCCACAATCTCGAACACAAGTACTTCTTGGTGATCAAAAGACCACAAACTCTCTTTTGCAAAAGCCTCTTTCACTTACAAGAACCCTGTAGAACAATGGTTAGAATTGAAGCTCAAATATTGTAAGTGGAAAAAGAAAATGAAATTCAGAGAGTTTAGAAAATAAAACTTCAGCGATGAGAGATTCTTCAGCACAAAAACCAAGGACCAAACTCTTTTGAAAGCCTTTGAAAACTTTGAATATTTTTGCCAATGCTTATTGTGAAAACCTCTACCCTAATGACCCCTTTATATAGGATTTAGGAAGAGTAAACATAGAAAAGTTTTACCTGAATATAAGAGGAAGAAATTGACCCTCTAAAACAGCTAACCACGTTTTATTTGAACTTAAAACACATTTTGAAAACATGTTAAAAATCAGCCTCCAGAAAATCAGCCATTACTGCCAATCTGGCAGATTGGTCAACTTTGAGCACATTTTTCAGGCTGCAAACGTTCGAATTAAGAATAAGGTATATAGGAATAATTTGTAGATCTTTAAGTCTTCTTTTTAATGCAACTGAAATGAACTCAATATCATTTTTGATGAAAACGTTATCAATAAAACACTGACAGGTATCAAAACAGAAACTGTAAGCTGTTTTCAGAACAAGAACAGAGTTCAACCAAATATTTGACATCTTTAAAATTTGAATTTGAAAATGATTATTGAATAAGAAATTTACATCTGAAAGTTATCTTTGAAATGCAAGTTAAATCATGTTATTTTAATATAAGAATAAAAAGTTATGATAAGAAAAATAAAAAGGTGTCAAGCAAATCAGAAGAACTAAAACTGGTTCAAATCCAAAACCCGATATATGTACTTGAAATCCAAAACCGATTCAATCAAAAACCAAACGTATTGAATTTATGTGTGTGTATTTGAGCTTCAACCTATCCACTATTCTTTAACAAAACTATAAAACTAAAAACAAAATTAATGAAGTCTCTTGAGCCAAACTAAAGTCTTGAGCCATGCAATGACATGCTAAAGCCTTCTCTTCTATGATCATTCCTTCTTGCGCCATTTGTCCTATTAGCATCATAAACCTTGCAAACCTTGCAATAGCTAAGTAATGGCCATCATGAATGGTACTAACCTGAAACTCATCTTGAACAAACTTATTAGTACCAATATAGCTCTTAAGTGTTTTGTTATCATCAAAACTCTAAACAAATGGAGAGTGTAACCTTTTGGGCCAACAATCTCCCCCTTTTTGATGATGACAAAACAAATAGGCTATATTATCAAGATATAAAAGGGATATAAACACTCTCCCTCAAATGATACTCTATTTTATCAAGTATAAAACATGAAAGCATATACATATATGAATATGTATAAAACATGAAACCAACATATACATATATGAGATAAACATGTACAAAATATGAACATGTACAAAATATGAAACCAAAACATGAAATCACCAATACTTCTCCCCCTTTTTGTCATACATCAAAAAGGGTTAGGAAACAACCAATAAATAATGACAATGCATAGATATGTATAAAACAAGCTTTTAATACTAAAATAAATCTTTACATGAACATGTTCTGAAATAATGCTCTTGATACCAATAAAAAATCAAACTAACCAAACTATGTTCTTGTATAAATATGCATATAAACTCAAATACTTCTCCCTTTTTTTTTTTTTTTTTTTTTTTAATCATCAACAAAGGGGTCCAAGTAAGCAATAAAATATATTCTTCCAACATGATACCAATATAAAAAAATATCAATATAAGTGAATCATGATACCAATTTAAAAATAATTAATATATAAAATTCTTGTTATTAATCAAACAAAAATAATAAGCGAAGTATGAAAACAACAAAATACTTCTCACTCTTTTTGTAAATAAACAATTAAAAATTATGCATCTTGATACCATTAGAAAGTAAACAAATAAGCATCTTGATACCAATTGTAAGTATTTTTCATATGATACCAAATTAAAATCCATATTAATTTTTCTTTAAATCATTTTTCATCATAAAGTATGGGAGTGGAAAATAAAGGTAAACCAAATATCAATTGAGAGATAAAATACGAATTTTCTCTCCCTTTATGAAATACCAAATAAAATGATGCATAAGCTTGTATTAGGATACCAATTGAAAACTAATCAATTTAAATATGATATTCATTAAAAATCAAGTTTGGCAAAACTAAAGTTTGTGATATTATGGAGCACAAATTAAACATATATGAGTATACAAAAAGAATGTCAATATTGATACCAATTGAAACGATCCAATGATACCAATTGAAACAATAATAAGATCAAGTGTATACCTCATATAACCTACCACCCATTTCATGCACATGTTTTAAAATGATTTTCAATAATAACATACAAGGCATGGTCGCCCAACCAACCGCCCTTAGATGGTAGGGGTTTTCAAAAATAGATTTGAAAAGTATGTTTGAAAACATCTACCATAAAGAAGAATACGAACTAGTTTAAATGAAAAATTTGTAAACTAGTACGAAATACTTCAAGTAAGGAATAAAACAAAATTTTTTTTTTTTTAAAGAAACACATGTAAATCACATGGCACTAAAAACACTCAAAATTTATATAGCACGTATCATACTCATGAAAACAAAATCATGAGAAACCAACAAATAAGGTGAGTGTACAAGTGTAAAGTGATACACATAATCATGAAAATATTCAACTAAGCTCAATTGAATTTCCTTTAAACATGAATACATGAAACTCGTCAAAACCAAAGTTTTCATTAAAAACAATTTAAACTTCAAGGCATATGTATGTTTTGACAAACAAGAAGTATACATATATATCCCTAAACACAAATTGAGTCCATAATAAAGATTTGCATGAAAAGCAAATGACTCAAAGGGTATACATGTATATCTTAAGGTTTGGCAAAATAAACACATATATGAAGTGAAAACACATAGTCATAAAAACATATTCATAATGGGGAATACAAGTTAGAATACATTAATCATCAAAACTAGACTATACTAGCACATCTAATGGGTACAAATGAACGTTCAAGCACAAACATATAGAGATCTATTTGTGGCCCACTATATGTACAAGTATATATCCTAGTTTTAATGAAAACTATCATCCAAACATATATTCAAAACATGAAGCACAAGACATAAATCAATATGATAAACACAAAACGATCATTATGCAAATCCACAAGTTATTAGAGCTATGATAGACATGTTAGCTAAACATATCCGAGAACACAACATATGGATCAATATAAACATGGGTGAACTCAAAAGCTATACATGCATGTCAATGGTCTAATAATCAAGGCATTTAACATAATAATCAAAACATGAGGCATCAAAACAAAAATCATAAATATTCATATGATCATTATGACAAATACATGTGCATTAGATTCATTATTTACATGATAGCTAAAACATAAAGAGAACACAACATATGGGTCTGTATTAAACATGGGTGTCTCAAAGAACTAATCATGTAAAGCATAATTCTAATAAACATGGAAATTATCATACTAATCATGAAACAATAAAACATGCTATATATTGATGAACAAGTAAAGCATGCAAAATTAAAATGGGAATTAGAGAATGATACCAAAACCGAAGAAGGTGCATCTCTAGTTCTCCAAAATAAGGTGGTCCTCTCCACCTATTTTCCTTGAGTGTGAAGCATCCAAATGGTTCTCTTTTAAGCTCGGAACGCATCCACCTCAAGGCACCAAAACTCTCACGTAATGCGAGAGCCTCCACCTACATCAAAAATCAAAGAGGTGGATCTTGGTACCCATTTCCTTTTGGGTCCACAGGGGTTAGTATCCTTTCTAACCCAAACAAGATTAGTTGCTAAATTTTCAACATGTAATCTATCATAACAAAATCTAGCAAGGTGGCCTTTTCGACCACAATGTGTACAAGTGTACAGATGAGCATACATGTTATGATTGTGTCCGTGATAAGCATGTGTATGCCGTGTTGGGTGTGCATGCATAGTTGGAACTTGTTTCTTGCGAACCAAGGATTCCAAACGAGTGTGGTTCATGGTACAATGGCTCAAAGTGGAGCCCAAACAATCAACACTTTTCTTCAAATTATTAATATCATTTTCAATGCTAGAAGATAAAGTGGAGCATGCAATGGGTGTGCTAGAAGTAGAAGCTACACTAGCATGGCAAACAAGAATATCAATATCATTTTGCAAAGATTTATTTTTATTCAAAACCAAATCCAATTCTTTTGTTATGAAATCAATTTCATTTTTCAAAACAAGGTTATCTTTTAAAACATGATCCAATTTAGAAGATAAAACCTTATTGTTTTTCATAACATCATCACAATCATTTTTGCCTTTTAAAACTTCAATTTCATTTAGGGTAAGGTCTAGTTGAGATCTTAGTGAGTCACGTTCACTAGCAATCTCTCCCTTCTCTTGCAAAACAGTTTCAAAAGTAGAGCATAAATCTTTCAATTCTTCTTTTACATCAAGGTGCTTCTTTTTCAAGAGTTCATGTTTTTCTAAAAGTTTTTCAAGCTTAGAGACAAGTTCAACATTTAAGGTTTGAACCTCACCACATCCATAGCAATAAGAATTAGAGCTATCATCTATTTGAGAGTCCAATTTTACCTCTTGGGAGTCATTCTCATGGACCATAAAGCAAGGCTCTCCGGATACGTCTCTCCTCGATCTCATTATCTTGTTGATAATCTTTGGAAGCTCGGGAGATGACAACATGCTCCAAACTGCAAAAGCCGAATCATATCGATCAAAAACATGTAAAAGATTTTCATTAAGAGATGCTCTAAGTGCCCTAAGTGCTAATGCATTGGCCTTTTTATGCTTGCTACTATTTGGGAAGGATTCTTGTGTAGAGGCTTGATAAGCTAGATGTCCTAGGCTTTTTAAATGACTACTCATCTTGGCTATCCAAATATCATGTCTAGCAAAGTTAAACATAGGAGGGCTATCCATGAGTGCAAACTATTATGAGTGCAAATGATAATGCAAATGAAGATTAGCAAACCAAGATCTCACTCCTAGGCGGTTAAACCTAATATCAGGAGCGTAGGCTCTGATACCAATTGAAATCACCTAGAGGGGGGGTGAATAGGTGATAATGCTAATCTATTGAACTTAATGCGGAATTTAAAAATTAATTGCAATTACATACAAGTAAGTAATTTAAGCAAAGAATATAATGCAAGAGATAAGAGCAAGTAAACCAAACGCAAACACCGAGAATTTTTCCGAGGTTCGAGCACCCAGCTCTACATCCCCGCCTTCACCCAGAAGGATTTCTAACCACTATAACTTCACAAAGAGTTACTGTAGGCTGTCTAAATATCATCAAGACAAGCCACCAAAACGCAGAGATCCAAGATCCAGGCGCAAGGCTAAATGTGACAATCAAGACGCGAAAGTCCAAACCCGCGTCTCCGCATCAAGGCGCGTTGGCTCAACACCCGCGTCTCCGCATCAAGGCGCGTTGGCTCAACGCCCGCGTCTCAGCATCAAGGCGCGTTGGCTCAACGCCCGCGTCTCAGCATCAAGGCGCGTTGGCTCAACGCCCGCGTCTCAGCATCAAGGCGCGTTGGCTCAACGCCCGCGTCTCCGCATCAAGGCGCGTTGGCTCAACGCCCATGTCTCAGCAACAAGGTGCCCCCACCTTGGTTGTAACCACCCCGATTATGGCGCCATCCACCGCCCATGTAGCGGGGAAGTTGGCCCTCATCGTGGAGCACTTTTAGGGGGCACGATCACCCCCTAAAAGCCCTATAAATAGTCCCGTCACTATTGAAGAGGGGACAGAGATTCGAGAAGGAAAAAAAGGGAGAGACGTACCTACATACAGGCATATGCATCCAACACGCGTAGAGAGAGACACGCACAATCACCGGACGAAGGCATCGTCAACAGAGAAGGAGAGAAGACTCTTCAGCAAGCTTACTGCGTACTAGCTGCTCTTTGCCTAGCTCCTCTTCTAGAGTTTTGGTAGACAGAGCCGAGTTACTCTCTCTACCGACCGAAGAGAAGATCCCCGACGGTCCAAACAGTCATCCGGTCAACGGAGAACAAGATTCACTCTCCACCGCCACACGAAGAACCCAGCACTAAACAAAGGGGGAATTCAAGATTCAACATTCTCCCTCCCTTGTAACCGGAAGATTAAGCCGGCTGTAATTTTTCATCTGATTCAAGGAAATTTTACTCCAGCCCCCTTTTCCGTGTCAAACAAGAGATGGCGACTCCGCTGGGGAATCTGTTTGTCACTGATGAACAAGCTGTGGCGCAGGATGATGTTCTCCGTAAGGGGAAGATGGTCGAAACGCTCGTTGTCGAGTTCGACCAGGCGAAGTATGAAGAGTTCCTCTCCTCTGGCTCCAAGAGCCCAAAGACCCGCGTCTGCCGCAGGGTCTCAACTGAAAAGCTACCCAAAGCCCAATCTGAGGCTCTGTCGGGTGCCGATGCCTACTGTGCCAAAACAAGTTCACGCGCCAACGCCTCCCAGAAGGCCCGCGTGACCTCAGACACTGCTGTTGCGATCAACCGCGTCGCACAGAACACACGCGCCAACGCCTCCCAGAAGGCCCGCGTGGTCCCAGGCACCACTGCTGCTGCGATCAACTGCGTCGCGCAGAACACCCGCGTCAACGTCTCTCAGGAGACCCGCGTGGTGAACACTCTTGGTTCTATAAACCAGGAGGTTGTTGGTTTCTCCCCTCCTCCACGACGCAACCGGAATGCTGAGCGTCGACAGAGGAGACGCGCGCGTCAACTCCAAGTCGGAACCGTTGGTTGTCTGACTGGGGGTGGACGCGGCGTACAATCTGATGCCTTGCCCGCACCTCGTCCAGTGCGTGAGATCCGCGTTTGGCGACCCAAACGCGAGACTCCTCAAGTTGAGTTCTCTGAGGACCAACTCATCAAACGCCAGGGTGAAACCTCCGCGTCTTTTCAAACGCAGGAAGTACGCACTCGTAGGCGTGGGGCCCAGCAGCCCGCTCTCTCTCAAGCAACTCTGCCCAAACGCATCAGGCAGCAACGCGAGACTCGCGTGCGCGTCATACAGCCGCGTCATGAGAGCCGCGTCCCTGAAGTCTGCGTCCAGGCTGAACAGCACATGACTGTCTCCCGTCTTCGACGTTGCGAGACCAGTCTCTTTAATCCCCCTCCCACGGATTTAAGGGATTATTTGACAAGGAAAAAAAGTGCCAATCAAGCCACTTCGTCATGCTGCTGTCAACAGCTCATCCATATGCTCTCTGGATGCCATTATGGATCAGGCATGCACCAGCAGTCCTTAATCAGACAGCTGACCCTGATTCCCCCGTCAGCCAAAAGAAGACGCTCCCACAGAAGGAGAACCTTTTCAGATGTTGAATACCCGGAGCTTACTGCAAACATGACTAGCAGAAGCAAAGGAAAACAACCAATGGTCAACTCAGAGGAATCTGACTCTGAGCCGGAAGGGGTGTATCAACACACTCGCACCCGGACGGGGGCCATTCCCCCAATTGACTATAATGCCTTAGCCCGCGGCATTAGAATGGGTGATTCTCACTCCGCTGTAGTGGAGTCGCAGGCTTCAAACTCTTCCGTCGAGAAGGAGGCTTCCGCCTACATGGCAGACACTCCTGAGGAGACAGGCGTTTAGAGCAGACGCAGAAGCGCCAGATGGATATAATCGCCTCTCAACAGAGATCCATTGACTCCCTCAAGCATATGCTTGAGAAATTGCTTGAAGAAAGAGCGAAATCTCCTCCTAGAAGGCCAAAGGGTAAAGGGAGAAGGGGAGGAAACTCATCTTCCGAACCTTCTGAAGAGAGACAGCAATCTGCTTCGGATTCGTCCAAACCCTCGTCGCAAATAAAAAGCGACCAAGACCAGGAGAAGACTCATGCTAAGAGGATGAGTCAATTAGAACGACGCCTCGAGGCTCTTGCCAATCGCAAGGACCTCCAAGAAGCTGGAGTGGTCCGGCCCTATCCGGCTGAGTGGGACTTAGTTCCATACCCTCCTAAGTTCAAGGCTCCAACCCTCCAAGCATTCGACGGGAAGGGGTCACCCAACCAGCACATCTACTACTTCAAATCCCAGACCGGGAATGTAGTAGATAATGACGCCATCCTGGCGCGACTGTTCATCGGCACCCTGAAAGGGTTGGCTTTTGAGTGGTTTATGAAGCTCCCGGAGGGTTCTATCAAGAACTGGGGGGATCTGGAGAAGCTGTTCTTAACACGCTTCTTCGAAGATGACTCCGAAGTCACGATGCCCACCCTTTTAGCTACCAAACAGCGAAGAGGGGAGTCCGTCAAATCTTTCGTGGAAAGATTTCGGAACACGGCACTCCGGTGCCCAAGCGGTATGACCCAGGCCACCCTGGTGGAAACATGCCGCCACAATCTCCAAACCTCACTCCTTTCTCAAATAGGAGTTGCTGAAAGCCGCACCTGGAAGCAGTTAGTCCAACAAGGTGAACAGGCTGAGGAGATTGTTGCCCGTGTCAGGGCAGAGGAAGGCAAGCTGCGGCCGGAAAGGTCGACAAGGCGTGCACCGGCACCAGACACCTCCCTCCAGATGAAGCGGAAGGATAATTTGGCGACGGAGACCAAATCTCCCACCAAACCTCAAACAGGCAGGGCAAGTGGCTCTTCAAGCCAGCCCCGCGCCAACAAGCAGTATTCCTTCAAGGAGGAACACGTCGATTCGCTCTTCAAGCTACTCAACAAGAGCAATCGACTGAAGCTCCCTGAAATTAGGCGCCCGGAGGAAGTCGGCAAGACCGACAATCCCAACTACTGCATGTACCACAGGATGTTGGGACATCCTACCAAAAGCTGCTACGTCTTCAAAGACATCCTTCAGGCTTTGATTGACGCGGAGGTGCTAAAGCTCCGACCAGAGCAGAAGAAGGTCACGGCTAACGTAACGTCAGTTCTCCAGTTCGGGAGACAACCTCCTACACCTGCGGGGGTAACTCCTATTCCAAGGGGAGAATTAAGAGTGGTCAACACAGACCCTCACCAGCAGCAGGAGAAGGGCTTGATACCCGTCCCTACGTCTCAAGGGGAAATCATGTGGGTCCACCCTGACCTAGTGGACGGCCAGCAGTGGACTACTGTAACCAACAAGAAGTCCAAAGGCAAGGCAAAAGCTTCGTCCTGCCATGTGGTATGTGCTTCCTCCCGAGAAGCAGAGGATGATGTTCCCTCACTGACTGATTCAGAAGAAGAAACAATAGTCTTGGCCGCAGAGCCCAACCAACCAATGACGGGAACTCGTTCGGGATAACCCTACTTGAAGCAGTACGGTGAAGTGGCGGTAAACCCTCCGCAACCGGCTGCAGAGCCAACTAGGCCCTCCACGAAGCCACCTGTGGAGAAGCAGAAGGAGACTCGATTCTCTCGAGCCCTTCAAAGAGGCATCGCGGAAGGGTCTTCGGCACCTTACCGCTTTGATGTCCTGGCTCAGCTGGCCAACATTCCGGCACGCATTACCTTGTATGAACTTCTTAGACTATCAAAGTCGACCAGGGAAGCTCTGCAAGAAGCTCTGGCAAATGCTGAGGTCTTCATGACCCAGGTGCCGAAGGAGGAAGATGTAGAGGATTGCCTCCACACTTCCCAGAATGCCCCCTGCATCACCTTCACGGCAGATGATATGCAGGTGAAAGGGAAGCATGACCGACCCCTATACTTCACAGGATATATCGGGTCGTCCGAGGTAAATCGCATCCAGGTAGACCCAGGGTCCGCGCTGAGTATAATACCTCGCCGAGTCATGCAATTTCTGGGCATTCCTACCCATCGTCTGAGCCCTACCCAGACAACTATTTACGGGTTTAATGCCAATAGCTCCCGTCCGATGGGGAAGACCAAGCTCAAATGCCAGATCGGGAGCCTCAAGTCGGAAGTGACATGCTACGTCATTGACGCTGACACTTCCAACAACCTGTTGCTGGGACGACCATGGATTCACCGTAATTCCATCGTTCTCTCCACTCTCCACCAAGTCATGAAATACATTGACGAGAGTGGACAAGTTCAAACGTTGATTGCCGAAAGGCATCCGTTTAAAGGGGTTGAAAACTATTTCACGGACTCCCTCCTATATCAGGATCCTGAGGAGACTAATGAAACCCCGCAACCAGAGGAGCTAGACTCTGGTAATGAGGCTGACATTAAGCCTGAGAAAGAAGAGTGCCTGTGGGAGTTGGAACCCCTTGTAAAGAGCACTAATAAGCTTGATATTGACAACACCACTGACGATGCGGGTGGTTGGTACATCAATGAAGATTTAGATTTTGCGTATTTTCCTGTGTATGTTTCCGATTCAATACCGTCGGATACTACTACCGACGTGGACGATGACCTCTGGTCGGCAATGGATGCTTTGACATCTTTGCATGTACCGGTGAAATCATCTTTCGGGACATACCAAGATAATGGTAATGCGCAAGAATCTATATTTATGGTTCCAGCCAGACGAAAAGGCCAAAGACCAATACTTTTTTGGCGAATCTCGTCTGAACCGATGCCTCACGAAGAATCGGAAGGCGAGGATGAATCCCCTCAGTTCAATCATTATGAACCGAAAGCGCTCAGAATGATGAAACGCATGGGATATGACCTAACCAACAGGCCCGGGTTGAACTTCGGCAAAGGAAGGAGGACGCTGCTTCGATCCTTTGTGCCGAAAGGGAAGGCCCCCGATTATTATCATCAGACGCGCCGGGGGTTGGGCTATGTATCAACTCCAGTCCCATCAGCCTCTGATTCTCGAGAGTCGTCAGGTCACGATTGCTCTTCAGACACGTCATCGTGGGAGTCAGATGTCAGTGTCGGCAACATCTTCAAAGGGCTTTCAGTAAACATGGTTTCAACAGGCCATCTGGAAGATGAAGATGAAGAAATGATCCAACCTGATACAGATCCTTGGATCAAACATTTGAATGCTCTTTGGGATATCCGCTTTGAACAGCGTGAGCCACCCACAGAAGATAAGGTTGTTCAAATCAACCTAGGAGATGAGGCCAACCCCAAGCCCATTTTCATAAGTGACGGCTTGTCACCTTCGGAAAAGGAGGATCTAATATCTCTTGTACAAGAGTATATAGACGTCTTCGCCTGGAATTATGAGGACATGCCTGGACTTGATCCTCAAGTGGCTATGCATCGCCTCAACATCAATCCGGACATGAAGCCTGTTAAACAACAGCAGCGACGGTTCCGTCCAGAGATAATGGAGGCAATTCAATCAGAAGTCAGAAAGCTTATTGATTCTGGCTTCATCAGGGAGGAACAGCATCCCGACTGGGTAGCCAACATCGTCCCCGTCACCAAGAAGAATGGGAAGATCCGGATCTGCATCGACTTCCGTGATCTAAACGAGGCCTGCCCCAAGGACGAATTCCCATTGCCAATCACAGATGTCATGATTGACAATACTTGTGGATTCGAGCGAATGTCCTTTATGGACGGGTTCTCAGGATACAATCAAATCAAGATGTATCCCGATGACGAAAAGCATACCTCCTTCAGGACTCCTCTAGGGGTATATTGCTATACTGTCATGCCTTTTGGACTGAAAAATGCAGGGGCAACATACCAAAGGGCCATGAACGTCATTTTCTATCAGCAGATACGCAAAACGGTGGAATGTTATGTCGATGACATCGCGGTGAAAAGTCGCACTAAAGGTGATCACATAGCAGACCTGAAGGTGGTCTTCGACATCATGCGGGCTCATCAATTGAAGATGAACCCCACCAAGTCCTTCCTGGGGGTAGCCAGTGGCAAATTCCTAGGATTTGTTGTGACTTCCACAGGAATCCATTTGGATCCGGAGAAAGTCCGCGCTATCCAAGAGATGCAACCCCCCAGAAGCCTCAAGGAGCTCAGGGGATTACAAGGACGATTGGCGTACATCCGCAGGTTCATATCAAACCTTTCCGGGAGATGCCAACCCTTCGCCAAGCTGATGAAAAAGGGTGTTTCATTCATTTGGGACGACGCTTGTCAAAAAGCATTCGAGGAGATCAAACACTACCTCACCCAACCACCAGTTCTTGCAGCTCCGGTGTCCGGAAAGCCTTTCTTGGTATATGTTCGAGCAATGGATCATTCCCTGGGAGCTCTACTAGCTCAGAATGATGAACAAGGACGAGAACAAGCAATCTACTACCTAAGTAGAACAATGATCGGAGCCGAACATCGGTACAACCCGATCGAGAAGGAATGTTTGGCGCTGGTGTTCGCTATTCAGAAAATGCGACACTATCTAGTAGGCCAAACTATAAATGTCATATCAAAAGTCAACCCTCTGAGGTTACTCATGACAAAGCCTTCCTCGTTGAATGGCCGGCTGGCAAAATGGGCTATATTGTTATCCCAATATGAGATGCACTTTTTACCCCAGAAGGCCATTAAAGGACAAGCGGTGGCGGACTTCCTAGCTGAGCACCCAGATCCAAGGGCAGCCAAACTCTATGAGGATCTCCCAGACGAGGTCGCCGAAGTCTGCCTGACTCAGACGTTGCTCGAAGGGCAAGTGTGGCAACTTTTCTTCGATGGAGCATCAAGAACAAGCCCAAAGGGACACTCAGTAGCGGGGGTGGGAGTAGTACTCGTCTCCCCACAAAATTATGTGATTCCCCGAGCTATCTCGTTAACCGAGCCCTGCTCCAACAATGTGGCGGAATACAACGCTCTTTTGATTGGGATGCAATTCGCCGATGAGATTGGCGTTAAAAATCTCGAGGCGTACGGTGATTCTAAACTCATCGTCAGCCAAGTTCGCGGAGAGTATGAGGTCAGACATGAAGATCTAATACCCTATTACAATGCGACAATCCACATGGCCGAGAGGTTTTCAAACTTCTACATCGACCATGTACCGCGCAGACAAAATGCGCATGCAGATGCACTTGCATCCCTTGCTGCCTCCTTAGCCCTTCCAGCTGGAGCAATGGAGAAAGTATTCGTCTATAGCCACGACCTGTACTGTCCAAAAATTTCACTCGGAGACTGCCCAGGGTCAACGGGAGATCATCACGACAAGGAAACACTTGAAGTGTCAACTGGTCTAGAGCCTAGAGACTGGCGATTCCCCTACATTGATTTTGTCTTATACGGCATCTTGCCTGAAGACGCCAGGGAGGCGGCTGCCATCCGAAGGAAAGCCCCCAAATTCTACTATAATGCGATTTCGCGAACATTGTATCGTCGATCGCATGACGGGATCCTGCTCCGATGCCTCTCATCAAAAGAAGCCCAAGGAGTATTGAAAGAAGCCCACGATGGTACTTGTGGAGCTCATCAACCTGGCCCAAAATTGGCACATCGACTCCAAAGGTTGGGTTACTATTGGCCAAAAATGATCGCCGATGCTGTCGCTTATGCTAAGAGATGTCACGCCTGTCAAATACACGGCGATTTCATCCATCAAGCACCAGGGTACCTCCACTCTACGACCTCTACCTGGCCGTTTGAAATGTGGGGGATGGACGTGGTTGGCCCTATCAGCCCACCAACATCGAAAGGACATCGGTTCATTCTAGCGATAACCGATTACTTCTTAAAGTGGGCCGAAGCTATCCCTTTGAAAGAGGTAAAATCTTCTAACGTGATCAAGTTCGTGAAACATTACGTTATTTACCGCTTCGGTGTGCCTCGGCGTATCATCCATGACAATGGACCCCAGTTCATCAGCCAGGCTTTCCAGAGATTCTGCGCGAAGTTCAGAATCCAGAGTGTGTCCTCAACGGCATACTATCCTGCTGCTAACGGTCTTGCAGAAGCCTTCAACAAGACTATTGGCAAGCTTCTCAAGAAATCTGTCTCGAAAAGTCAACGGGACTGGGATGACAAGCTAGGTGAATGCTTATGGGCCTACCGCACAACGGTGCGAACCCCAACTAAAGCCACGCCATTTTCCTTGGTATACGGATGCGAAGCCGTCCTTCCACTGGAAATCCAAATTCCATCTCTACGCGTCGCCTTGACAGCGGAGATGACAACTGAGGAGAGGCATCAGCAGCGACTCCAGGAGTTGGAAGCCTTAGACGACAAGCGTTTGCAGGCCCAACAACAAATCGAGCTTTACCAAGCTCGTATCACCAGAGCCTTCAACAAGAAAGTTAAAATGCGAACTTTCAAGAAAGGCGACCTTGTCTTAGCCGTCCGAAGACCCATGGTCATGACGCACAAGACAAAAGGAAAATTTCAACCCAAATGGGAAGGACCATTTGTGGTAGAGTCAGTCTACTCAAATGGGTCATATCGCCTCATAACTTCAAATGGCGATACACTCATGATGCCGATCAATGGCAAATTCTTGAAGAAGTACTATCCTTAATAGTACTCTTCCTCCGATCAAGTTAAAAGTACACCTCTGATCAAACATCCGACGCCCTCGACGGCTAAGGATAGAGGAAAATGTTTGCCTTTAAGCCCAACATAAATCCTCGACAACTCATCATGCTGAGGGGAATAGCATGACTAGCCCAGCTCAAACTGTAGTTGGTAAAGGCATGTCAAACCCGTTGACAGCTGAGGATTTGCTAAAAATCCTAAGGGACACGTTCCCATTTGATCCGACGCCCTCGACGGCTAAGGATAGAGGAAAATGTTGGCCTTTAAGCCCAACATAAGTCTTCGACAACTCATCATGCTGAGGGGAATAGCATGGCTAGCCCAACTCAAATGGTAGTTGGTAAAGGCATGTCAAACCCGTTGATAGCTGAGGGTTTGCTAAAAATCCTAAGAGGACTTGATTCCACTCTTTCCTCCAAAATCCCTTACCAATTCTCATCCACAGAATGGTAGGACCACAAAAAAACAATCATTGCCAAGTTAACACCATACCTCTGGTAATGAGATACCCCTTGTAGAGTACAAATCTTGCTTGTCAACTCTACATTTTGCCAAGTTAATATTACACCTCTGACAAAACCGCTGTTTAAGTTAACATTATACCTCTAAGCAGCACTTCAAGTTTCTGCCAGGTTTAATATTACACCTCTGACAGTCACTTTTCTTCAGTCTTCCATATCGAAGCTGAAATGCATGATGCCAAGTTAACAATACACCTCTAGCATCCGAGTCATCGCTAAGTTCAACAATACACCTATGGCCATGACCTTTCCTCGACTTCCTTGTTCAAGCCGAGATGAATGATGCCAAGTTAACACTACACCTCTAGCATCCGAGTCATCGCTAAGTTCAACAATACACCTATGGCCATGACCGTTCCTCGACTTCCTCGTCTAAGTCGAGATGACCAATGCTAAGTTCAACATCACACCTCTAGCATTACCTCACTGTTAAGTTAAACATTACACCTATGACAGTGACATTCTGAGTTAAGTTAATATCACACCTCTGACTCACATCCTTGTCGAGTTAACACCACACTTCTGACAAGACTATCTCCAACCCGTTAAGTTAATATCACACCTCTAACGGTAAAAGCTTTACTAGATTCCTCGCGGGTCTAGTTTCACTTGTTATTCTCTTCAACAGAATAACAGGTCCACCTAAAGACATTGTTAGGTTAACATTACACCGCTGACAATGTTTTATCAAATTCCCCAGCTGACCATGAATCAAGTCAATCCCAGACACTTGACAAAAGTTCACCTTCTCTGGGAGTACGCATTCCCCCTGTCACTTTCTTTTATAAAGTGGCGGGTCCACCAAAATCATTCTTTTGCTTCTAAAACAAAACATTCAAGACAACAGAAAGAGGCAAAAAGAAAAGTGTCACTTTTATTGATATTCAAGCATATGAAAGTGATACAAAACGCTCTCTTATACAATAAGATTGAGTGTTACAATTAAGGAGTACAAAGAAGTCCCTCTCTCTCTTAGAGGCCGTACTCACTCCTTGAAGCCGCATCTGATTCCAAATACATGATGTCCGGGAAAGCGCCCGACTGTGACGACAATTGGAGTCGGTTGCACCATGGCAACAACGCCAAACTCTGAAAGCGCCCTAGCTGACTAAGCTAAGAGCAATGGTGTTCTTGAGGTCCGGTGGCAGCAGAAAGTCCTGCAACCCTTCATTCATCACCATCCCTTTCCCCAGCAGGCCATCTAACGGAATGTTCTCGATGTCACTTCTGGAGTGGGAGAGGAAGAGGATCTTATCCGCCACCACAACCGCCGGACCCTCATCGCCGTCATGCATACCCTGACCATCTCTTGCCATCAGGCATGTTTGGTACAGGAGATCTGAAGAGACCTTGGCGAGGGTTGGGTCCTCGTCAGAGACATAATATATTCTCTCATAGGTGACGAGGACCATAATATATTCTCTCATAGGTGAACATTGAACAAGCTCGCCGGTTGAAGCATTCTTCCAGGGGACCAGCGAACCTGCAAAGAACAAATAAGAGAATCAGAAAATCTGGAACTTAGTATACTTTAACAAAAGAAAACTAAGTAACAGACGCGGCAGTCTTTAGAGACTTCAGACGCGGATCAAAACTGTGCCATGCGCAGGATTCAAACGCGGCTTTATCTTGCGTCCGCGCCTAAAAGCACAAGACGCGAAAAAGTGTAAACGCCGAAAATTGCCATCTCTCTGCTGGGTGAACAGGAGTTGCAAGATTCAGGTCGGAAACTTTGAATTCATCCAAGGCATTGGCTATAAAACGCGTCAAGACAATGGCTGTAAAACGCAATGAGCAACGCGCGCGTCAAGCGCCCGCGTTCAGAGGAGTTCAAATCAATGGCGCAAATTCCAGAAAAGGAATGCGCCAAGACTTCTTTCAGACGGTTACGCCAAGGTGCAGGCCTGGATGGGCTATAGATGTCATCAGGGTGACATACCAGCAGGGGCCTCTATCCAGAGCTGGCCTTTCCGCCTCCAAACGCAGGTGCACAAGATGATCCAAGAGGCTTTTCCTCCTGAAGAGACCAGACAGAAGCCTGAGAGCTTTGGGTCATCTTCATCCACAGAGTCACCATCACCCATGGAGACAGATCTCTGTCAGAAACTCTAAAGAAGGCGAGACTTCTCTCGGAGCAAAACAAATGAAAACAGTCTAAGTTGGATTGTTGAAGAGGGAGAGGGTGCACTCTATTTATAGGCAGTCCCTAATAACTGTCATTAATGGTGCATCAATCGGAACCGCCGCGCACGACCGTCAAAGCCTAATCAAGGACTGACGCGTGGAACGCTGCTTTGGAAACCATCGAGAGCGCCAGCTTTTCAACCGCCAGCGTCGGTTTTGCATTTAAGGGCATTAACGCCCGAGCCCAATGAGGAGTCGACGCGTGGACAACTGCCTTGGGAAGCAACGGATGACCCGGAACCCCAATCGACAGTGAAGACCTGACGTTCAAAGATCTCCTAAAATCTTTTAAGTCAGATTGCACTAAACGCAGTTGGGAAAGCCGCGTCCCTTGAGCAGGCAAGGCTGCGTCTCTCGTGTCTGCTCGACCCGCGTCTTCCTTAGCAAGACAGATTCGCGTTATTCAGAACCGCATTTCGCCTGGTGATTAACGCCGCGTCTCATTAAAAGGACATAGCGAAATATCAGTTCCTATGAAATGATGACCGCGTTCCACCCTGTGATTAACGCTGCGTCTCATTCCTATGGACTGATGACCGCGTCTCACTATGTGGATCAATGCCGCGTCTCGTCGAGTAGACTCAGAGTCAACGCCGCGTTTTATTGAAAGAACTTGGTCTTACCTAAGTTCAGTATTCACAACCAGTGATCAGGAAGTTGGATTCACCCACAGCTAAACAAAGAAGGTGGAGCCAAAAACTTCACAAAAGCTTTTATTATATCAAAAAAGTGGTAAAAGTGGATACAAACACTCTTGATAAATAGAGTGTCCTTTTCTTTACAAAAAGAAAAGAAGGCTAAATGTCCTGGTTCGCCAAGGAACGGATTTGTTCCTTGAGGCGGTGAATCTCGTGTTGGCGCGTCCTTTCAGCTTCCATAATAGCCCGGTCCCGCAGCTCCTCTTCAGATAAGAAACTTCTTGCGGCCAGCTGCGTTCGCAGAGATTCCACCCTGGAAGAATGTAGAGAGAGACTCTCTTCAGCTCGCGCCTTAGCGACTTGTTGCTCCTCAAGCTCCTTTTTGATGGTAACGAGCTTCTTCTCATTGAACGCAAGCACAGCTTCCGCCTTGGCAATGGTGTCCCGAGCCTTGGCAATGGTGTCACGAGCACTGATGATGACTTGCTCAGTGCTCTGCATGGTAAGCTCGGATTCCCTTGAATCGGCGGTTAGTCTTTGACATTCAGCCTGGGAATATTCGAGGCTGCGGGCCTCTGCAGCAATTTGTGCCTCCGCCTCCTGTCGCTCTTGTTCTTGAGCAGCTAGGAGCCTAGTCAAGGTGGCCTGGGCCTCATCAAAGGAGCCAGCATTTTCCAAAGACTCCAGCTCGTGCAGGTCATCTCCCAGTTGCTTCACCACCCGCAGACATGCCTCGGCAAGTGAGGGGCCTCCCGTTAATTCGATGTTCACGGCCATATTTTCGAGAAGCTTCTGGGCAAATTTGAAGGAGCTGCTCCCACGTAAGATGAGATCAATACATGATCCCATCGAAGCGAAGAATTGTTGCACCATCTGACGTGCCAGTTCCCCTATGTCTTCACCACCTGGGAAGCTTCCCGACCCCTTTTCTGTCACAGGATAGGGGATATAAGGCGGATCTTCTCGCACGAGAGCCGTGCTGGCCGTCGATACAGCAAGAGCTAGACTGGCCGCTGACGCTTCCGGAGGTACTACCTCTGCAGGAGCCTCCACGACCAATGAGGGAGTAGTAAGCACAACCTCCTCAGAAACCTCCACCGAGACTTGAGCTGTATGGCCTTCTGGAAGGGTACCAACCATCGGACTCTCCACCTGAGCCCCCTCAGTCCTCTCTGCAAGTTATCGCAGCGTCAGCCACAATGATGGAAAAGCGAAACATTTAAAACGTCAGAGCTGCCTTACCAAGTTGGAGGTCCAGAGGTGTCGAATCCTGCGGGGTAGAATTCTCCCCGGCTTCAGCAGTAACCTCCTCGCCCAGCAGAGTGAGAGCCTCCTCAGCCTCAGTGGTTGCTTCCTCTTCTGGCAGAGCGGAAGGCTCCCCAGTTTCAACAGCTGCCCCCTTTGAGGGTATCTCAGCAGCCGAGACCTCAATCCCCTTGGGCCGGGTCAACTCTATCACCATCTCCTCAATATGCGAGGAGGTTGTAGCCTCAGCATCTTCGGCCGACCCTGCAACATAAGAGAAGAATGTTAGAACATCCTCTTCAAATATGTAAAGAGAAATTAGGACAGAAGATGGAAAGAGTACCTTCAGCAGGGATAATCGCTAGCGGTGATACAGTCGATGGCTCACCCTCATATTGTTCCTCCTCCGAGATGTGGAAGAATTTGCTCTGATCAGGAAGAGCGGGTTCATCGCCATAGTCGACCTCGTCTTCAAAGGCGCTTTCCCCGATAACGAAGAAGACGACAGCGCAACGTGAGGAAGCTCCGCAATAGGAGCCTTACCCCCAATTACCCCAGTGGTAGGGCTGGGGTCAGCCATCCGAGGACTGGAAATGAAGACAGACGGAGACCCGGGCTGTTGAGCTGAGAATGACTCAGGCTGAGCCGACACCCCCGGAATATTGACATCTCCTCCGCTCATTATATCAACCTCTAGCTGCTCATCCTCGTCAGTGGCGGCGGATCGATCAACGCGCTCCCCTTCCTCCGCAGACCCGTGGCCTCTGCTAAGCGACCTAGGGGGACGGACTAAAGGAATGTCCTCTTCAGCTATGTCTTCCTCCCTCAGTGCCTCAACGACAGCAGGGACCTCTTCAGATCGAGAGACTTCGGTTGTCAAGTCCCTTCGAACCTTCTTCGGAGCGGGTTCAGCAGTGGGAGTAGAGCCTTGACGACGCTTGCTCACCGCCTGTCGAGACTTAGTTGCTTGCGGCTCTGCCCTAGTCGCTTGTGGCTCCGCCCTTGGTGGTCGTGGCTCCATGGCTCGTGGCTCTCTTCTCATTCTTCGCCCGACCTCCTTTTAGGCCTTCAGGTACTGTTCTACGAGTTTCGTCGGTTTACTAGAATCCGTCCTTGCCTCGAGACTTGCATTGATGCTCTCGATGCATGAAGACGCCGGAAAAAAGTCTGGTGTTTGGATGGCCTGGGAGTACCAAGTGCAGAAGCTGAAGCTCGTACGGCACTTGGGCCCCTCGAGAGGTAGACGGAAAGATACTCCCGTCCCTCCAGCCACACTATAGTATCAGGCCCGAGCACCCTCGAACAGGTTCCCTTCGAAGGCGAGTCTAGCATTGGGGTTCCCGACATAGAGCTGATCATAGCCGAACTGTCGAGCGAAGCGACTCGGCATGTACAGCTCAATGGTACATGACGTCCCTTGCCGGAAAAGCACATATCCGGGCCGGATATTTAGCAACCACCAGAAGGCTCCCGCGGATAACCTCGTGAAGTCATCTGGGCCAACAGAATCAACAAGTAGATCCCGAAAGATGCATCAGGGATCTGGAGGAGGCAGTGATTGAGCTGGTAGTTTGCAGGGTCTGAAAGGCACTTCCGGACGTAATATATATAAGGATCACGCCATTTTGAACCCTCCAACCGCTGTACAAAAGGGACAGAACTCTCCCTCCAACGCGCTGCCGTCATCAAAGAAGGGCAATGCATCACGTACCAAGCAATAAGGTACGTGTAAGGCAGCTCGACACGGGGGTTGGGATGCTTCACCGTCGGATTCCCCTCTGAGTCAACATACGGCTTTCCCTCGGAGTCTGCAGTTTTTGGTGGCTCGCAGAAACTCTTAGTGAGCGCCCGCAGCCCGCTCTGAATACCAGCCGCCACGGCCGGGAGAAGGGCTATGGGGTTGCCATGAGCCAGGAGCACCGCCGGGTACACCACGTCAGCAACAATGACTTCATGTGGCAGCGTGGGCACCACACAGCGCTTCAGCCACAGCATCAGAAAGCCCGCCAACATCGCCCGATCGGAGATAGGGGTCCGGGCTTGATGGTGAAAGCTCTCAAAAACCAAGTCAGGGTCGAAACCGTCCTCATTCGACTCAGTGGTATAGAAACTGTCAGGAGCCTGGTCGATCCTGTCTTCAATCTCCCTATCAGATCTGGGATCCAATCGGGTTATCCTATGGTCTTTGGTGTTGACATTATTGAACAAGTAACTGGCCCAAGACAGTTGCTTGACTCCCTGCGACCGCCATTTGGTTATCTGGCCGCAAATGTTGAAGTGACATAGCACTTCCCAGTAGGTCTCATATATGAGGGGAAACTCCTCCTTCACATAGCGAAGCTCCACAGCGGTCGGGACATATTCCTCATAGGGAATATCCCCTGTCGACAGCCCCGAGACCTCATGCAGCTCGTGCAGAGCAAGGCCCATCTCCCCGACCGGAGTGAAGAACGTCCCCGTCGAAGGATTATAACGCTCTAGAATCCCGAAGAAGTTCTGAGAGCTTTGAGGGATCCCCCACTGCACGGCCCTGACTGCCGAGTACAGTCCCACGCGCTTTAGCAAACCCCCGAGCTCGGTAAGGACAAAGCCGACCATCCTGCCCCACCAATAGTTCTCTGTGGAACGGACCCACCCCGGCGCACGGAACCCAACCGGGTAGTCACCCTCCGCCTCCATGAAGGCGTTGAGGAAGGTAGTGCCAAGTTGTGGTATCTCCCCAGCTGGAACCTCAGTCCTGCGCGACCCAGGGAAAAGGCCGATAACTGACCTGTCATGGCTATCATGACGGTATACTTTGTGGGAGCCCAAATCACCGAGAGTGATCTCGGGAACATATCAAGCAAGGTCCCATTCCATCTTCCGAGGGACGGACATATGCTGGAAGTAGGACAGCGGGAACATCCTCTCCATGTCCGGAAGAAAGAATCTTCCACCCTTTATTTGACGAAGCCATTTGTAAGTTCCGTCATACACGCTATGGCCGCCCTCGTGGATACGATCTCCGAAGAAGAAGGCAGACTTCTCCAGCTTGACGCCAGCATCTGTTGCGAATGCTGCATCAGTCATAAACACCCGAAGAGTTCTCATGTCAACATTTGAGAGCCTCTCTCTGCGATCCGGTGACTTGTCAGCAGTCACAGGAAAGTCCTTTGTAATACAAAAGTCAAATCCCGGTCAGCACCACCTACATGACCAAAGTGGCACTTCTTGGCGAGTGAAGCGACAGGGCGTGGCGCTGCAAAAGAAAAAAGACACTTAGTTAGATACTCTATCAAAAGCAAAGAAAAAAAATGCTAAGTGTTCATAATCCGAACGCAGAAGAAACACTGGACGCAGAAATTATCAAATCCGCGTCCAGACCTGCGCATCCACGCAGAAGAGGCACTGGACGCAGGAATTATTAAATCCGCGTCCAGACCTGCGTATCCACGCAGAAGAGGCACTGGACGCAAGAATTATCAAATCCGCGTCCAGACCTACAGGATCGGCGTCTCCACAACATTCTCCCAGATGTCTAAGTGCTTGGACTCGGGTGCCAGATTCATAAAACAGAACGCAAGGATCAAATCCGCGTTCTGTAAACTAAGTCCGCGTCTGAACCCTTTACAAATAGAAAATATTCTAAGTGAAGAATCTGAAGCGCAGGACTCAAGGGCGCGAGGGTCCAAACCCGCGCCTCGGTTATCAACCTAAAGACTGCGTCTGGGAATCAAACACGATTTAAAATTCGTGTGTTAAGGGTTCTTAAAAGTTCTTTGAACTTTCTTTAATGGCGAGACTTCCGCCTAAAAGGCCTTTACCTTGGAGACCTGGGAGAACGACGTCCTGTGCAGAGGAGGAGCTGCCCCTCCGGGCCTCGGCGACGGCCGCCTTTGAAGAAGAGGCAGTTGGTTTGGTCTTGGGTGCCATGGCTAATTTGATCCGAGGTTCAAACAAATGAACTGAAGAGGAAGTTCTCTTGCTTAATTTTATCAGCGAGTGCGTTCGGAGAAGAAGAGGAATCTTCCCAAATGTGGCCTTTTATAGGCTCAGGGATTCGCAAAGATACGCAGCGTATGGCCCAATGAATGCTGCAGCGAATCTCTGTTCGACGCGTGGAACAGAATCACTTTAACGCACAGGGAAGATCATGCGCCACGACCCTGCAGCGAATCGTCACTCGACACGTGGCACGGATCATTTAATGAGCCAAGAAATCCGCGCGCCAAAAGGTAAATCCCGTCGGTTCCCCAGGCCAACTGGCAGTGCAATCATGACGTGGCACGGACTCGCACCCGACGGCCATGTCTCTTCGATAGCCCTGCCCCGTCAGCATCGCCATAAATGCGCCTAGACAATCGCGTCTATATTCAAGAGATGCGTCTCTCCGAAGTTCGCGTCTTCAGCTGAACATCGCGTCTGCCTTGTGAAGATCAGTCGCGTTTCCATCTCGCTAAGAAGTCGCGTCTTTAAAGCAGCCTCGTCTCTGCTTTTCAAAAAAGGAACCTGCGTTCAGTCCCTGCTTCTGCGAATCAGTTCAACAGTACACTGGCACAAGCAGAAGACCAACCACTCCAGGCTTAAAGCGCACCAATGACAGACTAAAAACAATCGGGGAGGTTTAGACTGTGCATCTAGACACTCAACATGATCAACTCCGGTGGCTTCAAAGAGTTCAACAGTACACTCATGATGACCAACTCCAGATAAGATTAAACCCGGAACATCAATAGTCTAGTCACGAAGGCGAACTCAGCTAGAGTCCAAAGTATTTCGAAATCCGTCCCAGTTAACTGCGGAATATCGAAAACTTTGGAGGGGGTCCTGTAGGCTGTCTAAAAATCATCAAGACAAGCCACCAAAACGTAGAGATCCAAGATCCAGGCGCAAGGCTAAATGTGACAATCAAGACGCGAAAGTCCAAACCTGCGTCTCCGCATCAAGGCGCGTTGGCTCAACACCCGCGTCTCCGCATCAAGGCGCGTCTGGCATCAAGGCGCGTTGGCTCAACGCCGCGTCTCAGCATCAAGGCGCGTTGGCTCAACGCCCGCGTCTCAGCATTAAGGCGCGTTGGCTCAACACCCGCGTCTCCGCATCAAGGCGCGTTGGCTCAACGCCCGCGTCTCAGCAACAAGGTGCCCCCACCTTGGTTGTAACCACCCCGATTATGACGCCATCCACCGCCCATGTAGCGGGGAAGTTGGCCCTCATCGTGGAGCACTTTTAGGGGGCACGATCACCCCCTAAAAGCCCTATAAATAGTCCCGTCACTATTGAAGAGGGGACAGAGATTCGAGAAGGAAAAAAAGGGAGAGACGTACCTACATACAGGCATACGCATCCAACACGTGTAGAGAGAGACACGCACGATCACCGGACGAAGGCATCTTCAACAGAGAAGGAGAGAAGACTCTTCAGCAAGCTTACTGCGTACTAGCTGCTCTTTGCCTAGCTCCTCTTCTAGAGTTTTGGTAGACAGAGCCGAGTTACTCTCTCTACCGACCGAAGAGAAGATCCCCGACGGTCCAAACAGTCATCCGGTCAACGGAGAACAAGATTCACTCTCCACCGCCACACGAAGAACCCAGCACTAAACAAAGGGGGAATTCAAGATTCAATATTCTCCCTCCCTTGTAACCGGAAGATTAAGCCGGCTGTAATTTTTCATCTGATTCAAGGAAATTTTACTCCAGCCCCCTTTTCCGTGTCAAACAGTTACAATTACACCGGAGTACCCAACTCCACAATCTCGAACACAAGTACTTCTTGGTGATCAAAAGACCACAAACTCTCTTTTGCAAAAGCCTCTTTCCCTTACAAGAACCCTGTAGAACAATGGTTAGAATTGAAGCTCAAATATTGTAAGTGGAAAAAGAAAATGAAATTCAGAGAGTTTAGAAAATAAAACTTCAGCGATGAGAGATTCTTCAGCACAAAAACCAAGGACCAAACTCTTTTGAAAGCCTTTGAAAACTTTGAATATTTTTGCCAATGCTTGTTGTGAAAACCTCTACCCTAATGACCCCTTTATATAGGATTTAGGAAGAGTAAACATAGAAAAGTTTTACCTGAATATAAGAGGAAGAAATTGACCCTCTAAAACAGCTAACCACGTTTTATTTGAACATAAAACACATTTGAAAACATGTTAAAAATCAGCCTCCAGAAAATCAGTCATTACTGCCAATCTGGCAGATTGGTCAATTTTGAGCACATTTTTCAGGCTGCAAAATTTCGAATTCAGAATAAGGTATATAGGAATAATTTGTAGATCTTTAAGTCTTCTTTTTAATGCAACTAAAATGAACTCAATATCATTTTTGATGAAAAAGTTATCAATAAAACACTGACAGGTATCAAAACAGAAACTGTAAGCTGTTTTCAGAACAAGAACAGAGTTCAACCAAATATTTGACATCTTTAAAATTTGAATTTAAAAATGATTATTGAATAAGAAATTTACATCTGAAAGTTATATTTGAAATGCAAGTTAAATCATGTTATTTGAATATAAGAATAAAAAGTTATGATAAGAAAAATAAAAAGGTGTCAAGCAAATCAGCAGAACTAAAACTGGTTCAAATCCAAAACCCGATATATGTACTTGAAATCCAAAACCGATTCAATCAAAAACCAAACTTATTGAATTTATGTGTGTGTATTTGAGCTTCAACCTATCCACTATTCTTTAACAAAACTATAAAACTAAAAACAAAATTAATGAAGTCTCTTGAGCCAAACTAAAGTCTTGAGCCATGCAATGACATGCTAAAGCCTTCTCTTCTATGATCATTCCTTCTTGCGCCATTTGCCCTATTAGCATCATAAACCTTGCAAACCTTGCAATAGCTAAGTAATGGCCATCATGAATGGTACTAACTTGAAACTCATCTTGAACAAACTTATTAGTACCAATATAGCTCTTAAGTGTTTTGTTATCATCAAAACTCTAAACAAATGGAGAGTGTAACCTTTTGGGCCAACATATAGTTTAGATCCATTTGTTAAATATTAGATAGTGTGATATGCTCAAGTTCACAACACACACACGTTTCATGTTTTGGCTTCAGTTTTCGATTTTTGGTTTAACCGATATTGGTTTTCATGGATAGATTGAATCAATACAAGTCTACATGGTTTAATGTATATTAGATTTGTTCTATATACATCTATACTTCAACTATTTAAACAAACTTAGTTTGATAGTTTATTTCATGAGTTTGGTGTTTTGATATTTTAACAAAATGTATTTTTGGATTTTAAGTCAAAAACATTGATATATATCTATTTCATGTATATTGGATTATATCCATATGCAACATGCTTCAAGTTGTTTAAATATCATGTTTTTGTATTTGGATGAGTTTTGGACAAAACGATTTTCCATTTCAAAAATTCAAGTTTTGAAAAATACGGTTTTGGTTTTCGGCAAAATTTCTAAGACACAAAAATGGTTCAAATAGTTTGAAATTTGTATTGAAAATTTTCACACATGTTTGTATATCAAAGTATTATACTGAAACTATTTTTGTGGATTTTTAGAGATTTTATGGGATTTAATTAATAATCAAAAACCCAAGTTTTAAATCATATAACAACCCTGCCAGACTCTGGTGGTCGACCGGACCGGTCGACCGGACCCAGAGTCGGTCGACCGGACCGGTCGACCGACATCCACAAGAACGTGCACGCAGGCCAGCCCCTTGGGCCGGTCGACCGAGCGGTCGACCGACTGAAGGCAACCCACTCTCGGGTTCTCCCGGTCGACCGGGCGGTTGACCGGCCAGAGAGCCGTTCCTCTCTAGTTCTGGGCTCGGTTGACCGGGTAGATTTTGATTGGGCTTATAAATACCCCAATCCTTGAAAGTTTTTCACCAAGTTTTTAGAGAGAAAAATTTCAGATCTTTTCAAGTGTTTTAAGAGCAAATTTTTCAAAAGAGTTTTAGGTTTAAAAGATCAAATCTTCATTTGTTTTTAAAGTGTTTTTAATTCAAAGAAAATAGTCTTTTGGGAATTTGCTTATGGTCTAAAATTCTATATCTATTTGGAGATTTCCCAAGTGATTTTCTTTATTCAAAACACTTTATTTTTTCACACTTGAGCTTATCATTCTATCCTCTCTATAGGATCTTTATTTTTGTGGAAAAGAATTGGTTTGTGGTTGAGATAGACCACCAAGTTGTAAACTTCTTTCATTGTGATATCCCTCTAGTGAGAGGTGATTGATTTGGTTACCCTCTATTGTGAGGTGATTGTGGAAGTTGTGGTTGGCTCCCTCTAGTGAGAGGTGGAGATTGTGTTTAGCTTCCTCCAGTGAGAGGTGGAGTTTGTGTTGGAATCCCTCAAGTGTGAGGTGATTAATTTGTATTAGCTAAGTGCCTACCCCTCTTGTGTGAGGTGGTGTTTGTGTTGGTTGTGCATTGCCTCTAGTGAGAGGTTGTAATCGATTGAGAGAGGAGTTGTGTACTCCCGGTTGTATTGCCCCAAATCCTCAGTGGAGGTTCCCTGTGTGGGAGTCCTGTGTGGACAAGTTAGTGGAAATCCTTCTGTGTGAAGGCGAGGACGTAGAGCTGTGTGCTCGAACCTCGAATCATATTCGTGTGTTTGCGTTTGATCCATTGACTCTAACTCTCTCTCTTTTATATTGTGCCTTGCATCATTTCATATTGATCATTCATATATTATATGCTTGGCTTGTTTGTGTGTGCCTCACTTGTGTTTAACCACGAGAGCTTCATATAGCACCTCAACTCTTATTCAGAGGAATCAAGAGGAGTTAGTCCAGAGCCCTTCACCGGGAATTCGGCTACACTCGTTGCTTACATTAAGTGTGTTGCATTTTAGTTTTTAATTTTCGCATTTTGTTCATTAGATTAGCCGTACACCTATTCACCCCCCTCTAGGTGTACTTACAATTGGTATCGGAGCCTACGCTCCTGATATTAGGTTTAACCACCTAGGAGTGTGATCTTAGTTTTTCTAATCTATCATTTGTATTTGCACACTTATATTTTTTACACATACTCATGGATTGCTTGACACCTCCCATGTTTGATGTTTCCAACATTGACATGCGGAAATTTAGGATGTCCATGTACTTAAAAACCCTAGGTTTGTATGTTTTCCTTGCCGCTATAAAGAAATCCTATCTTGGTGATAGCAAGCATATAGAGGCCAATGCACAAGCCCTTGAGGCACTTAGAAACACGCTTAATAAAGAATATTTGTGCTTAGTTTCTAACTGTGATTCCGCCTTTGCAGTGTGAAACACGTTGACCTCCTCCAAGCTTCAATTGCCAATCCAAACGGAGGATGAATCTAATGGAGACGAATCCGAACAATGATGCTACATGGTCCAAGAGAATGACTCCCTTGAGGTACATTCGGATACTCAACTAGATAGTGCTAGCTCTTCATTTGATGATCTTGATAGTATGGATGCCGATGCATTAAATGAAGAGTTATCTATCGTTTGTGAGAACCTCCTTGAAAAATATAAAGTTTTGAAAAAGAAAACTTGTAAGTTAAATAAAGAAAAAGAGGATTTGTTTTCAAAACTTGAGTTGGTTTTGCAAGAGAAGGTTGAGATTTCTAATGAAAGGGATTTATTGAAATCTAAACTTGAACTTGCCCTAAAAGAAAATGATATTTTAAAAAATAGAAATAATTGCAATGATGTTTTGAAGAAAAATGAGACTATAACTTCAAAACTTGATTTTGTATTAAAAGAAAATATTTCTTTGAAAAATAAAATTGATTTGATTTCAAAAGAATTGGAAGATTGTTTAAAGAAAAATAAATCTTTGAAAATTGATATTGACACACATGTCTGCCATGCTAGTGTAGCTTCACATTCTAGCTCACCCATTGCATGCTCCACTTCTTCTTCTACTATTGAAAATGATATAAATATTTTGAAGAAAAGTGTTGATTGTTTGGGCTCCACTTTGAGCCAATGTGCCATGAATCATACACGGTTGAAATCTTTGTTTCGAAAGAAACAAGTTCCTCTTATGCATGCACACAAACCACGGCATACACATGCTTCCCACATTCACTCCCATAACACGATGTATGCTCATGTGTACACTTGTACACATTGTGGAGGTAAGGGCCACCTTGCTAAATTTTGCTATGATAAGATACATGATGTAAATTTAGCAACTAAATTTATTTGGGTTAGGAAAGGAGCTAACCCCCATGGACCCAAAAGAGTTTGGGTACCAAAGACCACCCTTATGCTTTTTGATGTAGGTGTGGGCTCTCGCATGACGTGAGAGCAATGATACCTTGAGGTAGATGCGTTCCGAGCTTAAAGAGGACTTTTTGGATGCGTCACTTTCAAGGGTAGTTTGGTGGAAGGACCACCACGTTTTGGAGATATGGAGTTGTGCCTTTTAGGTTTTGGTAACAATCTCTAACTCCCATTTTATTTACATGCTTTCCATATTATTCATTTTTAGCATGTTTTGTTGTTTCATGATTAGCATGTTATATGCCATGATATTTAGATTAGTGATATACATGATTAGTTATTTGAGACACCCATGTTTAATATGGATTTATACCTTTGTGTTCTCACATTTGTTTTAACTAATGTGTATGTCCTAGATCTAATGCATGTTCATATACATAATGATCATATGAGTTTTGTTTTGATTTCTATGCTTCATGTTTTGATTACTTGTTTGGATGTTAGTTTTCATTAAAACTAGATATATACTTGTACATGTAGTGAGCCACAAATAGACCATTATATGTTTGTTCTTGAACGCTCATTTGTACCCATTAGATGTACTAGTATAGTCTAGTTTTGATAATTCTTGCATTTGACTTGTATTCCCATATTGTACATGTTTTTCATACTTATATGTTTAACTTCATGTATATGTCTATCTTGTCCAAACTAATAGCTATACATATACATCCTTGAGCCACTTGACTTCATGCATATATTTTTGTGGACTCGTTTATATTTGGATATGTATGTATATTTTAGTTTGTACATGATATACATATACCTTGAAGGATTCTAGTTTTGATAATTTTCATGTTTTAAGGAATTTCATTTTGAGCTTGATTGCCTAGTTTCATGACAATGTGTTTCACATAACAATCTTGTACACTCACTTTACTTATTATTTTCTCATGATTTTGTTTTCATGAGTATGATATGGGCTTTATGAATTTTGAGTGTTGATGATCATGTGATTTACATGTTTTCATGAAATATAATTTTGTTTTATTCCTTACTTGAAGGATTTCGTACTAGTTTACAAGTTTTTCATATAACTAGTTCGTATTCTTCATTTGGTAGAGTTTTCAACTATGCTAAACTATTTTCAAACTTATTTTTGAAAACCCCTACCCATTTAAGGGCGGTTGGTTGGGTGACCATGCCTTGTATGCTCTTTATTGAAAATTCATTTTTAAACATGTGCATGAAATGGGTGGTAGGCAGTATGAGTTATACACTTGATCTTATTATGTTTTCAATTGGTATCATTGGATCTTTTCAATTGGTATCACTATTGACATTCTTTTTTATACTCATATATATATTTTTTATATATGTATGCTTACACTTCAAATAGTATCAATTTCGATTGGTATTCAATTTTTCATACATATATATGCTTTATTTGTGCTTACTATATCTCTATACCTTTGAGCACAAATTTTGGTTATGCTAAGCTTGATTTCTTAAATGACTGATATATTTCAATTGATTATGTTTCAATTGGTATCTTATACAAGCTTATGCATCATTTTATTTGGTATTTCATAAAGGGGGAGAAAATTCGTATTTCATCTTTTAATTGGTTTTGTCTATCTTTGGTTTTCCACTCCCACACTTTATGATGATATTGATTATTTTTGGTATCATATGCTCCTAATGAAATATTACTTTCAATTGGTACTAATTTTTACTATTGGTATCAAGATCATTCAATTGATATCAAAATTTGATTGGTTTCTTCAAAAATGTTTTATGCACCGTAAATTGGTATTTTCAATTGGTTTCTTAAAGATTGGATTTCAATACCTCATTTACTTTCAATTGGTATTTTTCAAAATTTTTGTTGGTTTACCTATGTGTTCAGTTGCAATTGGTATCATGATGCACTACATTGATATATTTTTTTAATTGGTATCATGTTTGTTTTGATTTCACCCCTTGAAGTATTTTTTTGTTTCGGACAAAAAGGGGGAAGAACATGTTTTATTGTTTTTCTTCACCCCTTTGTTGATGATTGACAAAAAGGGGGAGAAGTATTTGAGTTATATGCATGTTTTATATGCATGTTTTTATATTGATATCAAGAGAGTTTGTTTTTATGTTTTGTTGATATTGGTATCAAGAACATGGTTTGATGTTTTGTTTTGAAAGAACATATTTATGAAAAGAAGAAATAATTTATTTGGTATCAAGAGCATGATTTTTTATTTGGTATCAAGAGCATGTTTAGTTCATTGTTTTATGCATGTTCATGATTAGCATTCATTGTATATTTTATTGTTTATTGCTATGCATAAGTTAAGGGGGAGCTTCTTTGAAGCTTAACTTTAATCCATGCATATATAACTCCATGAGTTTTGTCATCATCAAAAAGGGGGAGATTGTTGGCCCAGAGGCCTTCCACTCTAGTTTTGATGATGATTAACTCATGTAATTATGTTTACTAATAATCTTGTGATATTGAGTTTCAGATATTTAATCAAGATGTTAGTAGGTGATTAGCTTCAACAAAGGTGTTTTGGAGCTTTTCACATGGTGATTCAAGAGCCCGACGTCAAAGTTCATATCTAGCACTCGTTGGAATCATGCTCGGTGGATCACGTTTGGATCGAGTCGACTTAAAGACGGAGTTCGTCAAGAAGACCTCGGTACATAGTTTAGTTTATAGTTTAGATCCATTTGTTAAAGATTAGATAGTGTGATATGCTCAAGTTCACAACACACACACGTTTCATGTTTTGGCTTTGGTTTTCGGTTTTTGGTTTAACAGATCTTGATTTTCATGAATAGATTGAATCAATACAAGTTTACATGGTTTAATGTATATTAGATTTGTTCTATATACATCGATGCTTCAACTATTTAAACAAACCTAGTTTGATAGTCTATTTCATGAGTTTGGTGTTTTGGTATTTTAACAAAACGTATTTTTGGATTTTAAGTCAAAAACATTGATATATATCTATTTCATGTATATTGGATTATATCCATATGCAACATGCTTCAAGTTGTTTAAATATCATGTTTTTGTATTTGGATAAGTTTGGACAAAACGATTTTCCATTTCAAAAATTCAAGTTTTGAAAAATACGGTTTTTGGTTTTCGGCAAAATTTCTAAGACACAAAAATGGTTCAAATAGTTTGAAATTTGTATTGAAAATTTTCACACATGTTTGTATATCAAAGTATTATACTGAAACTATTTTTGTGAATTTTTAGAGATTTTATGGGATTTAATTAATAATCAAAAACCCAAGTTTTAAATCCTATAACAACCCTGCCAGGCTCTGGCGGTTGACCAGACTGGTCGACCGGACCCAGAGTCGGTCGACCAGACCGGTCAACCGACGTGCACAAGAACGTGCACGCAGGCCAGCCCCTTGGGCCGGTCGATCGAGCGGTCGACCGATTGAAGGCAACCCACTCTCGGGTTGTCCCGGTCGACCGGCCAGAGAGCCGTTCCTCTCTGGTTCTGAGCTCGGTCGACCGGGCGGTCGACCGGCAGGCTCAACGATCATTTTTTTGACCGTTGGCCTGTCGACCGGCCTGTCGACCGAAAGGCCATTCTGGACCTAGTCAGCTGCCAACGGGCAGATTTTGATTGGGCTTATAAATACCCCAATCCTTGAAAGTTTTTCACCAAGTTTTTAGAGAGAAAAATTTCAGATCTTTTCAAGTGTTTTAAGAGCAAGTTTTTCAAAAGAGTTTTGGGTTTAAAAGATCAAATCTTCATTTGTTTTTAAAGTGTTTTTAATTCAAAGAAAATAGTCTTTTGGGAATTTGTTTTTGGTCTAAAATTTTATATCTATTTGGAGATTTCCCAAGTGATTTTCTTAGTTCAAAACACTTTATTTTTTCACACTTGAGCTTATCATTCTATCCTCTCTATAGGATCTTTGTTTTTATGGAAAAGAATTGGTTTGTGGTTGAGATAGACCACCAAGTTGTAAACTTCCTTCATTGTTATATCCCTCTAGTGAGAGGTGATTGATTTGGTATCCCTCTATTGTGAGGTGATTGTGGAAGTTGTGGTTGGCTCCCTCTAGTGAGAGGTGGAGATTGTGTTTAGCTCCCTCTAGTGAGAGGTGGAGTTTGTGTTGGAATCCCTTAAGTGTGAGGTGATTAATTTGTATTAGCTAAGTGCCTACCCCTCTTGTGTGAGGTGGTGTTTGTGTTGGTTGTGCATTGCCTCTAGTGAGAGGTTGTATTCGGTTGAGAGAGGAATTGTGTACTCCCGGTTGTATTGCCCCAAATCCTCAGTGGAGGTTCCTTGTGTGGGAGTCCTGTGTGGACAAGTTAGTGGAAATCCTTTTGTGTGAAGGCGGGGACGTAGAGCTGTGTGCTCGAACCTCGAAACATATTTGTGTGTTTGCGTTTGATCCATTGACTCTAACTCTCTCTCTTTTATATTGTGCCTTGCATCATTTCATATTGATCATTCATATATTATATGCTTGGCTTGTTTGTGTGTGCCTCACTTGTGTTTAACCACGAGAGCTTCATATAGCACCTCAACTCTTATTCAGAGGAATCAAGAGGAGTTAGTCCTGAGCCCTTCACCGGGAATTCGGCTACACTCGTTGCTTACATTAAGTGTGTTGCATTTTAGTTTTTAATTTTCACATTTTGTTCATTAGATTAGCCGTACACCTATTCACCCTCCCTCTAGGTGTACTTACAGAGTTATGGCATGAAAGGACACCTTCCTACCATTACCTCAAAATGTGGGGGTGCCTTGCAAAGGTGCTAGCACCATTACCTAAAAAGACTAAGTTGGGAGTAAGAACTATGAACTGCATATTCATAGGCTATGGCTTGAATAGTAGTGCCTACAGATTTCTGATTCATAAATCAAAAATACCAGATATTCATGTAAATATGATTATCGAATCTAGAGATGATGTGTTTTTTGAAGACATCTTTCTATACAAACGGGAAACAGATAAGACTTCTGGGAAAAGAACACATGAGATGACGTTCAGGGATGAAAGCCCCGTGGAACCGATTGTTAATGCGGAAATTGAACCAAGAAGTCAGAGATCTAGAATCTCAAAATCTTTTGATCCAGATTTCAAAGCATACACTATTGAAAGCGAGCCTCAAACATTTAAAGAGGCTATGTCTACCCAGAAGCACAAATGTGAAAAGAAGCTATAAATAACGAAATAGCATACATACTAAGTAATCATACTTGAGAATTGGCAAACTTGCCTCTTGGCAGTAAACCAATTGGGTGTAAGTGGATTTTCAAAAGAAAATTAAAACCCAATGGATCTATCGATAAGTACAAGGCTAGATTAGTAGCCAAGAGTTATCGACAAAAGGAAGGACCTGACTACTTCGATACTTTTTCACCAGTAACAAGAATAACCTCCATTCGGATGTTGATTGCAATTGCAGTATTGTATAACTTAGATATCCATCAAATGGATGTCAAGACTGCATTCTTAAATGGTGAATTAAAGTAAGAAATATATATGGAGCAACCTGAAGGATTTATAGTCAAGGGCCAAGAACACAAAGTGTGTAAATTGGTAAAAAAAATTTACGGTCTAAAGCAGGCTCCAAAACAATGACATGAGAAATTTGATAGTGTTATGACCAAAGATGGATTCACTATCAATGAATGCGATAAGTGTGTTTACACTAAACAGTTAGAAATGCATGTATCATTGTTTATTTTTATGTAGACGACATTTTGATACTTGCGACTAATATTGAAATTATTAAGTCCACTAAAAGAATGTTATCCAACAGTTTTGACATGAAGGATCTAGGGGTTGCTGATGTAATTTTAGGTATTAAAATCACCAGAACACCAGATGAAATCAGTCTATCTCAAGTTCACTACGTGGAGAAGATGATAGAAAGATTCAAGGATCTTTGGATAAAGGAGAATACAAATCCTTTTCTCTCACACATCCACCTTCAAAAGAATACAGGAACTGGAGTAAGCCAGTTGGCGTTTTCTCAGATTATCAAAAGTCTAATGTATTTGATGAATTACACTAGACCCAGTATTGCTTACACTGTAAGTAAGTTAAGCAGATACACTAGCAATCCTAGTGATGATCATTGGACTGCTCTACTACGAGTATTTGGTTACGTATCACATACCAAGGAATATGCCTTGAGATATAGACAGTATCCACCTGTACTTGAAGGATACAATGATGCTAATTGGATTGCAGATTCTGAGGAATCAAAATCAACTAGCGGATACGTATTTGCTCTAGGAGGAGCAGCGGTATCTTGAAAATCTTCCAAACAAACATGTATTACCCGTTCCACTATGAAATCAGAATTCATAGCCTTAGATAAGACTGGAGAAGAAGCAGAATGGCTTCGATAATTTTTAGAAGATATACCATTATGGAAAAAGCCAGTGCCTGCTATATGTATACACTGCGATAATTAAGCAGCTATATCTAGGGCACAAAATGTTATATACAACGGTAAGTCTAGATATATTCGTCGTGGACATAATACTGTTAAGCAGTTGCTCTCAAATGGAATTATCTCTATTGACTTTGTCTCGTCAAAAGATAATTTAGCGGATCCGCTTACTAAAGGTTTAAGTGGAGAGCGTATAAACTGGTCATCAAGGGGAATGGTCTAAAAGCCTAAGCTTACCGAGTCAGCTTAATGGAAACCTCACTTAGCGACTAGAGATCTCACGGACTAAGTTCAAGAGGAAAAACTAGTTATGATTGACTCAGCAAGTAGGCACTTAGGAGCTTGACTCTAATCCATTCCTAAGGTGCACATAAGTGATTTCTATAAGTGGCTTAAGGATAAGCTTAATGCTTTAAATGATTCCTATATCTTGTTACTAAACAAGTGGAGTAAGGTAGACTACTCTTAATTGGACGATCACCTATGTGAGTATAGAATTGGGTCGGCTCTTTGAGAATTTCTATAGAGGCTGTTATTCCCTAAAGATACTCTATGAAACTAAGAATATCCAAGGCCTAAATGGACACAACCAAGAACCAAAGTTGATTTGGAAAGTTGCTGTGTGAAGGTTGTTGACTAGGCTTACACTAATGGCTAACAGTTCAAGATCTACTTCACTGATTAGCCAGTAAGCCGATAAAGCTTTCGCTATGGAAGGTTCAAGACCTAGTTCACCTATCCTGATGCAGTTTCTTTTCTAAAGTACTTTTTACTATAGAGTCAGTCTCTTTGTGTGTCAATTCCTTGAATCTCCATTCATTGTGGGGGATTGTTGGAAATATGAAGAATATATGTGAATCTTTGAGTTGAATTATGGTGAGATCTGTTGATAGAATCAATTGGATAATGGTTGGAGTGTGTTCTCCTTCCATTGGGGATGAACGTGATATATTCACATGTTCAATTCTGACTTCGAATGAATGAGATATTCAAGTCTAAAGTTTGCCTAATTCAAAGCCAAAATGGGGACTAAAGGTAGCTAAAAGCATTTAATCCCACATTGACCATGAGATGGAAGTTTGAAGTGTTTAAATAGAGAAAAATGGGAACAAAAGGTGTGCCCTTTGGGTACTTGGAGTTTTCGCGCGCGATTAGTGGGAAACCATGCCCGCACGCGCGCCATCGCTAGCAGCGGCGGAGGCGGCCGGTCGGCCGGCGCCGGTACCGGGCCGGGCTCAGGCTCGGGTTCCCTATCTGGTACGGTTCTTTTCAACTGGGTATGCGGATCATACCCGCTCTGCCATCCGGATCCGAACCGCTCAGCGCAACGGCTGTCAGCAAACTGTCGCGAACAGTTGGGCGGTTGCTGCGGTTGAAACGAACAGTTGCAACGGTTCAGACCGAACTGTTGCAACTGTTCGGTTGGGTTCAGACACCTTTAACCCTCCCGGAGCGCTATAAATAGTGCTCCATTTTATCAAACTAAGATACATAACAACATAGAGAAAACAGAAGCAACTGAAGTGGGCTTTCTGCAACTCAAGTTCGACTGAAGTGGGCTTTCTGCAACTCAAGTTCGAAGTGACTTCCAACAGGAAGTGGGAATTCTGCAACTCGGATTCTGAAGCGACTTCCAAAAGATTCTGAAAAATTCGTTCTGAAAGAGGGCTCAGAAAATTCAACAGATTCTTAATCGAATTGTTGTCTAAATCTGGGACTTCCAAAGAAGAATATTCTTCTACCTTCCTCCTTTCTCTACAGTGGGTGCTCCTCCAAAGTAAAGACAAATATTTGAAAAACACCTAGAGGGGGGGTGAATAGGTGTAAGTGCTAATCTAGAACTAAATGCAAAACTAAGTGCGCTAAATGCGGAAGCTAATGCAAATCTTGCAACACACTTAATACAATCAACAAGTGTAGTCGAATTCCCCGTGAAGGGCTCTGGACTAACTCCTCTTGATTCCCCTTGAATGGGTTGAGATGCTATGTGAAGCTCTTGTTGATTAGGTACAAGTGAGGCATACACAAACAACCAAGCATATAAGATGAATAGGCAATATGAATATATGCAAGGCAATACAAGCAAATAGATATGATATGACAATATGAGTTATGCTCAACACAAGCAAATATGATATGAGTGAAGTATGATGCTTTGCACAAATAAATGAGAGAGATAGAGAGACAAGTGGATCAAACACAAAGTCCAAGATATGTTTCGAGGTTCGAGCACCTTGCTCTACATCCCCGCCTACACCACCGTGTAGGATTTCTAATCCACTATCTCCCACCGAGGGAACCTCTACCGAAGAGGATTTGTTACAACACTAGGAGTACCAAACTCCTCTCTCAAACAACCACCTCACAACCGAGGGGTAGGCCCGTAGCCAATACAACAACCAACACCTCTACCGAAGAGGGTTACAAACCAACACTCCACCTCTCACTAGAGGGAGCTAACCAATCACCCGATCACCTCTACCGAAGAGGGATACAATAAGAATAAGGGTGTTTACAACAAGTCGTTCCAAAGACCACAAACAATCTCTCTTTTCTTTTCTCTTTTTCCACAAAACAAATGATCCTAACAGATTAGGATAGAGGATAGCTCAAGTGTGGAAACAAGGTGTTTTTGGAAACAAGCAACAAAGAAAAACTACTTGAAAAATCTCTTGTAAAAGATAGAAAATGAAAATCAATACAATCTCCCAAAACCCTAGTTTTCTTTGATTTTCCAAAAACCCAAAACAATAAGGATGAGAAGTTTAAAGCCCAAAAACTCTTTTTAAAACTCTTTTAAACACTTCAGAAAACTGGAATTTTTTCTCTTAAAAATCTTGGCCAAAATCCCCAAAGAGATGGGGTTTATATAGGCCCATCAGAAAACTAGCCGTTAGGCTGAGCTGGCAGTCTGACAGACTGCCGGTCGACCGCCAACGGTCAAAAATATGACCGTTGGGCAACCACGGTCGACCGGCCCGGTCGACCCAAACAAACAGAGAGCTCTGCTCTCAACCCGGTCGACCCGTACGGTCGACCGCGTTTGTGTCTTCCAGACGTGCACATATGTGCACGTCGGTCGACCCGACGGGTCGACCGGCCCTTGGTGCGGTCGACCGTCCGGGTCGACCGACCGGCCTGTCAGCACAAAACCTGGGTCAGAAAACTGGGAAAAAATATTTTATAAAAATCTTTTATCATTTCTGAAAATCCCATAAAACTTGTTTTAACATTTTATATTCAAACACAAACAAGTGATAAAAATTTCAAGACATATATCAATCATATCAATTCATTTTTGAGTCTTGCAAATTTTATCAAAACCAACACTTGTATTTTTATCAAACTTGATTTTTCCAAAACATGAATAGGATAGTCAAAATAAGTTTGTCTAGCAAGTTTAAAGCATGTATGTATATTTAGAACATATCTAATATACATAAGAATAAAGTAAACTTTTTTTGATCTACTATTCATGAAAACCAAAAACCAAATCATGAAACGTGTGTGTATTGTGCACTTGAGCATATCAACTATACTAAGCTTTACAAATGGATCTAAAACACACTATCTAAACTAGGATACCTAAGTCTTCTTGACGATCTTCCATCTTCAAGTAGACCCGATCCAAAACTCCATCCATGGACAAGGCAATATGTGATCTTGAAGCTTTGGCCCTGGAATCATCATGAAAAGCTTCTAAACTCCTTGTTGAAGCTAATCATCAACTAATATCTTGGTTAATGATCTGAAACTTAAACAACACAAGATTATTAGTAAACATAACTACATGAGTTAATCATCATCAAAACTAGGGTGGAAGGCCTTTGGGCCAACAATCTCCCCCTTTTTGATGATGACAAAACTCATGGAGTTATATATGCATGGATTAAAGTTAAGCTTCAAAGAAGCTCCCCCTTAACTCATGCATAAACAAATAAATAAAAGATATGCAATGAATGTACATAAACATGTATGCATCAACATGCATAAAACACATAAACATGTTCTAGAAGCTCTAGATACCAATTAAATTAATAAAACAATTAAATTAATAAAACATTAACAAAAACACTAGATGCTCTAGATACCAATTACCAATTAAACTCAATATTAAACTTAATATATGCAAAAACATAAGTATGCATATATAAACATGTACCAATCATGCATAGAGAAAGATTATGAGTTTTATATGCATGTTAAACTCTCAAATAATTCTCCCCCTTTTTGTCAATCATCAACAAAGGGGTAATCAATCAAAATAATAGAATGAGGGGTAAAAATCTTTCTCCCTCTTTTTGTCAATCAAAACAATAAAACAATGTTTTCCCCCTTTTTGTCTAAAACGAAAACAAAGTCAATAAGGGGTGACTCTAAACAACATGATATCAATAGAAAAATATGTCAATGAAGCATCTTGATATCAATTGAAAATAAACAAAGATCAATAAATGTTATATGCTATATACATTCATGAAGAGGAAGACGCTAAGTTAGCTTCCCTACACATATGCATTACATGAAGGAGGGATGTTAAGCCCTAATTCACATAACACACATTATGTAATGAATAAGAGGAGATGTGAAGCTCCCCCTACACACGTGTACCACATAAAGAAGAGATGTTAAGCTCTTTAATACACAATACACTCAACATGAATCTATATGTAGAAGAGATGTTAAGCTCTCCTTGCATATAAGAAATATAAATCAAAACTTTTGTATTTTACTTTAAAACAAAATTTTTAGATACCAATTTAAAACACAATACATCTTGATATCAAAGGATAGTATTTTTCTTTTTAAGCCATACAAACAATTTTGATATGCTTAAAATAAACATCATAAAGTGTGGGAGTGGAATCAAATACTAATTGAAATATGAAAATCGAATTTTCTCCCCCTTTATGAAATACCAACAAAAACTATGAATACTCTTATTTTAACAAGCCTATGCATAGTTTTTTATTTAAAAAAAAATAAGCTTGAATAAAGATACCAATTGAAAACTAAATCAATTGAAATAAAGTTGAAGTACAAGCTCTAGCATAAACAAGATTTGTGTGAAAAATTTATATCTTAAGCACAAATAAAACAAGTATATGTGTATGAAATAGAATGAGTACCAATCACTAATAGATGATACCAATTGAAAGTATACATACACAATAAACATATGAGTATACAAAAAGATCAAAATGGTACCAATTGAAAGAGTTCAATGATACCAATTGACATAACAATAAGTTCAAGTGTATACATCATATCACTATATCCTCCCATCTCATGCACAAGTCAAAGAAGATTTTCAATATAAACATACAAGGCATGGACTCCCATCCAACCTCCCGTAAAGGGTAGGGGTTTTCAAAAATAGGTTTGAAAATAGAGTATGTTTGAAAAACTCTACCATATGAAGAATACGAACTAGTTTAAATAGAAAAACTTGTAAACTAGAACGAAATCCTTCAAGCAAGGAATAAAACATAATAGTTTTTCATGAAATGAGAAATCCACATGATAATCAACACTCTAATCCAATTAGCCATAAATATGACTCATAAAACAAAACATGAGCAAGCAATAAATGTGAGTGTACAAATAAAGTGTGAATATCATAATCATGAAATTTTTTCATTAAGCTCATTTATTCCTTAAACATGAAAACATGAAGATCATCAAAACTATTTAATCTTCAAGGAATATGTATGTCTTATACAAACTAAAGTATACATACATATCCATAACTCAACGAGTCCACAAAATGTATGCATTAAGGCACGTGGATCAAAAAGGATAAACATGTATATCTAATAGTTTGGACAAGATAGACATATACATGAAGTTAAACAATTAAACACAAAATCAAGAAAAACTAAATCTTCACCAAAACAATTTCATTTCAAGGTATATGTATGAATTGTCAACACAATAAGTATACATACATATCCCTAAACACAATTGAGTCCATATATAGATTTGCATGAAAGGCAAATGACTCAAGGGGTATACATGTATATCTTAAAGTTTGGCAATACAAACATATACATGAAGTGAAAATCATAAACAAATCCAAAAGTATGAATACAAGTCTAAAATGTATGGATCATCAAAACTAGACTATACTAATACATCTAATGGGAACAAATAAGCATTCAAGCCCAAATATATATAGATTTATTTGTAGCACACTATATGCACAAGTATATAACTAGTCTTAATGAAAACTAACACTTAAACAAGTAATCAAATCATTAAGCATTAAAAAAAAGATAAAAATCATCATGATAAGACTAAAACATGATTACTATGTAAATTCACATGTATTAGATTCATGATGTACATTATAGCTTAAACAAAAGTGAGAACACTAAGTATGGGTTCATATAAGCATGTGTGTCTCAAATACTATACATGTATGTCAAGGATCTAATAGACATGATATTTACATACTAATCTATAGACAATGAAACATGCTATAAAACATGAATATTAAAAGCATGTAAACAATAAATAAGGAGTTAGGAATCGTTACCAAAACGTAGAAGGCAACTCTCCTTGTCTCCAAAACATGGTGGTCATCTCCACCAAATCTTCCCTTGAAAGTGATGCATCCAATTGATTTCCTTTAAGTACGGAACGCATCTACTCCAAGGTGCCGCTACTCTCACGTCATGTGAGAGCCCACACCTACATCAAATAAAGGAGGGGTGGTCTTTGGTACCCATACTCTTTTGGGTCCATGGGGGTTAGTACCTTCTCTAACCCAAACAAAATTCTTTGCTAAATTTGGAGTATGTAATCTATCAAAGCAAAATTTAGCAAGGTGGCCCTTACGTCCACAATGTGTACAAGTGTACACATGAGCATACGTGTGATGGTGTCCGTGAGGAGCATGTGTATGCCGTGGAGGGTGTGCATGCATAAAGGATGGAACTTGTTTTTTTCGAACCAAGGATTCCAAGCGTGTGTGGTTCATGGCACATTGGCTCATAGTGGAGCCCAAACAATCTACTCTCTTCTTTAACAAACAAATATCATCATTAATTTTAGAAGAAGAGGTACATGCATTGGGTAGACTAGATGAAGAAGCTACACTAGCATGACAAACATGTGCATCCATCTTATTTTGCAAAACAATGTTTTTCTTTAAACACACATCTAAATCATTTGAAATAGAAATAATTTTATTTTTCAAAGCAACATTCTCCTTTAAAACAAAATCAACTTTTGAAGACAAATTTTCATTTTTCTTCAAAATAGCATGGCAATCATTTTTAGATTTTAAAAATTCATTTTCTTTAAGTGCAAGTTCAAGTTGAGATTTCAATGAATCCCTTTCATTTGAGATCTCATCCTTCTCTTGCAAAACAATGTCAAATCTAGCAATCAAATTTTTATTTTCATTGTTAATGCCTAGACTTTCTTTTTCAAAACTTTATAGTTTTTTATTAATTTTTCACAAACTAAGGATAGTTCTTCATTCAAAGCATGGGGATCAACATAATCATTTGAAGAACTAGCACAATCATCATTATCTAAGTGGGTTTCCGATTGTACCTCAAGGGAGTCATTCCCTTGGACCATGAAGCATTGAGAATCGGATTCTCCACTAGATTCCTCCTCTGGATTTGTACTTGAAGCTCGGAGGTGGTAGTTGTTGTCAATTTGTTCCACACTGCAAAGGCGGAATCAAAGTTAGAAACACACATAAGATAATCTTTAGATAATGTGCTTCTAATGGCCTCAAGGGCTTGTGCATTGGCCCCTATATGATTGCGATCTCCAAGATAGCATTTCTTGGTGGCCGCAAGAAAGACATGCAAACCTAGGGTCTTTAGGTACATGGACATCTTATACTTCCAAACACCAATGTTGGAAGGGTCAAAGCTAGGTGGGGTCATGAAGTCCATGGCAAACTATATGAGTGTGCAAACACGCAAATGCAAATAATAGACTAGCAATCAAATGGATCTCACTCCTAGGATGTTAAGCCTAATATCAGGAGCACTAGCTCTGATACCAATTGAAAAACACCTAGAGGGGGGGTGAATAGGTGTAAGTGCTAATCTAGAACTAAATGCAAAACTAAGTGCGCTAAATGCGGAAGCTAATGCAAATCTTTCAACACACTTAATACAATCAACAAGTGTAGCCGAATTCCCCGTGAAGGGCTCTGGACTAACTCCTCTTGATTCCCCTTGAATTGGTTGAGGTGTGTTGACACTTAAAAAAGACAAGATTCTTATTGGTCCGAACAATGTCTAAACTTGTTGACATTTATAAAAGACAAGTGACAGACGAGCTAAAGACCAGTTTTCACCCATCTCCAAGGGACAAGGAAGCAACCTGGACTCCACCGATCCAGCAAGCAGACAGTGAACCCGGATTGTTTCTAAACAGACCTCAGCAGGTCTAAGGTGCTAACACTTAGCATCGCATGAGCCCAAAGGGATAGCCTCGCTTGAGAGGCTAATATCACTCGACATCGCTTCGAAGCCATTCGAAGCCTCGCCAGGAAGCTAACTCGCAACTTCGCCACAGAGGACTTCCAGCTCTGCCAAATGATTTCTTTCGGACTTCGCCAGAAGCTGCTTCTAGCTCCGCTACGAGCTCAATGCGGACAGCTCCGCTATTGGTCTGCTATGGTCAACCTTTGACCAATCAAATCTCCAGATGAGATCGGATCCAATCAGATCAAATCTAATTAAGATCAAATCAGAGATCAAATTTGGCAGTTGATTGCCACAATCTCTTGACTCTCCTAAAACGAGTAAGAAGATCAGGGAAATCCTCCAACGATATGGAAAGGATCAAAACAGATCGAGAAGGTCCACCGACCTGCCAATTCTAGCTTCGCAGAAGCTGATCCTAGCCTCGCAGCAAGGCTACTTTCTAGATTTAAACAGATTTGATTCAATCTGTTCCATATCTTCAAGGGACGATTATACCCTTGCTCTCCCTATAAATAGCCCACCAGGGGTACAAGGAGAGACACACATACAAGGACCACGAAAAAGAGAGAGGACTCCACAAGCAGAGACTTCTTCACAACGCACCGTGCGTTCTCGAATTCAGAGATCTTTTAGAGAATTGCTTTCTCTATCCAGGGTGTTGATACCCTAACATCGTCCTTCTTCTCAAGGAATCTCCGGAACCAGGTGAGAAAGAATTCCTTATTGAAGGCGATTTTGAGAAGCAGCAAGAGGGTTCTACCAACCTTCTGTTCTCTGATTCCCCGAACCAGGCGAGAAGGGAATCTCATCGCTCGCATCGTCAAAGGGACAAAGTGGTCGCGCGCTGACCTGACTCCTACCGGCACACTTCTCCAGAATCTCTGAGGAGATCTACTTGTAATCTTTTTAAGAATACTTATAATTTAGCTCCTCAAACTCTTTTTATTGTAAGTTTTCCCCTTTGCAAACATAATGGAAAACAAGATGGCGACTCCGCTGGGGAAGAAATTCTCCACTGCCGAGAATCAAGTGTCGCAATGCGACGAACAGACCTTCGGGTCTAACTCTGAATTCAGAAAAGCCGGTGCAGCCAGAGCTTCTCTGGCTAAATCTTCAAGGAAAGTCTCTGCGGAGACTGAAAAGGTTCTCTGCGAACCTGCTGCGGTCCTCTGGCGCAACAAGGAAGCACGTCCGCAGTCTGATTCCTTTACTTGTGAGAACTTGGTGGTTCAGTTCGATCAAGGAAGATTTGAAGAAGTCCTCTCTGGGGGTGGCCCAATGCTTCGAGCACGGAAGCATAGGAGGGTTTCCACGACCAAGGTTTCGAATCAGAAACCAGAAGCAGAATTCTGCCAACACTCCTCAGCCTCGTGTGTGGCTAATCAGATTCCTTGCGAATCTAAGCCTCCTCTGCCAAGGCGGATATGGAGGCCTAAACAGAAGTCTTCAACCGAAGCTTCAGGCGTAGCTACGCCTAAACCGCGCCTCTCCCGCGAAGAAAAAGGCAAGATGCATGTCTGCTCCAATCATAAAGTTACAACGGCAATCATACCGTCACCCAATTCAAGAGCAGCGATGCCTCGCGCCGGCCTCGTTCTCATAAGCGAAGCTACTGTACCACAGCGTACGCGCAGGGTTCATGACCGCAAAGTCGAAGCCAAAGTACCATCTAAGGCTAATTACCTTCGCAGCAGCATAGCGGGTAAAGCACCACAGCGTGCTCCGCTTTCCAGTGCGTCAAGCACTAAGTTCGCGTCTGATGGCGAAGCTAGAACCAAAGCACTATTCAGTGCTAATCCCATCTGTAGGGATAAAAGAAGCAGGACATCGCCCTATGTGCGATCCAAAAGAGCCTTTGCGCTCGATTGTAGGGATCCAACCGGGTCTGATTTGAGAAAATTGTTGACGGATAGACAAACCTCTTCCCCCTGTTGTCGACAAGTGGGATGTCAGCTGGTGACACTCCACTCGGTCCATTGCCGGCTGGGACCAATCCCCGCCACGCCTCCAAGACGACGGTCAGTTTTTGATCGACTATCGGTACAAGCCCCGATGAAGCATCGCAGAAGGAGTATCTTGCGAGATCTCCCCTCCGCATCCGTCAACATGACTGGGAGAGGGCGAGAGCTGCGCAGGGGAAGACAAACATCTGATGACACCCCCTACAGCTGTTTGGAAAAAGATAGTGTGAAGTATTTGCACAGATATTATGTAAAAGAGATAAGGTTTAGAAACAACCTCAAGTGCTTTGATCACTCCACAAATATATTTAATATGTTTAATGTATCCTTTCCAATCTCCGTTATAGCATGGGCTATACCGAGTCGATTCTCAGGGAGAGCTTGCGATGGAAGCGTTACGGTTCGTAGTGAAGATAGAAAACAAAGATTCTTCTTTGTCTTTAAAAGAATGAATAAAACATGGAAAAAGAAATGAAAGAATGGGTGGCTTTGTTCATGATGGAAAATGAAAAGAAATCAAAGAAGAGATTTGCTTTTGGAATTAAAACTAAAAGAAAGAAAACTTTGAAGAAGATTTGAAGATGAAAAAAACCATGACTAGCTAACCTTACTACCTTGCTAAAAACTTACTAAACTCCGTGATGGTGAATGCGTGTCTCATGTTGATTCATCGGCAAAGATTTGTCTTGCGTGTTGGTCTAATTACTTTCCCACTTGGATGACGGGTGATCATACTTGGACTTGTCTTGTAGACTCATAGATGTCATAGGCCTACAAGATAGACTTTCAATGGTGGAATCAAAAAAGCGACACTCAAGGGATGCTAAGGAAGAAGATACAACATTCATTAATTGAAGTAAAGAAGTTGTACAACAAATAGCATATGTTTGGTGATCCATCTCCATGTTCCATCAAGGCACTTGTTCTAAAGACAAGGCTCTAAATGAGGCACACATGAATCATATGGAATTACAACAAGAACTTGCCAAGCAATGAAAGTAACCCATCGGAGAAGAGAAGACCATACAACTTGCAAGATTAAAGATAGCAATCACCCATGAGTTAGTAGTTAGCAAGGTTAGTGGTTTAGCTAGTCATGTAAGAAAGAATTAGCTACTAGCCATTACAAGAAAAGAAAAGCAAAGCATGAATAAAATTGCAAGTAAAGTAAAGCTAGAATTAAAGAAAGCAAGTAAACTAGAAAATGCAAGAGAAGAGAGAAGAGAATGGATCAATCCTTACTTCACAAGTTGTCACACCTTGGTATACACAAGCTTTCTCTCTCTTACAAACTCTCTCTTTACAAAATTTCTAGGGAGGAAGAAGAAGATCTAAAGCACTAAAAATCCTAGAGAAAATCCTACAAAAATACAAAGCTTTATCCTCTAATCTCTCCTCTCTTCAACTCCACTTCTACCCTCTGTTGCGCTCGTGCAGGCCCTGGTGCTGTATTTATAGGCCTCAGAGAGAAGGATCTAGAGCCCGGGTTGTTGGAGAGAAAATCTCGGCCCTAACAAACCTGTAACTGCCGCAGATTTGCGGCCAGCTTCTAGAAATTGCGGCAAGATCAAGGCCGTTGAGGCCAGATTTCTGTTGCGAGTTTGTTACAGTTTGTTATCCACGTGGATCTTCTGGAAGTGTGAGCTGGCACGTAGAATTCTCCAGATCCTGGGTTCTAACTTGGGCTCTTTTGGGCTTTGAATTAATTCCCTTTAATTATTACTAATTAAAGAGATTTTGGGCCTTTTCTTATTTCAGATGTGGACCTGCAAAAATAGAGAGAAGATGATTAAAAATCACATTTTATTGTCAATATGCATGGGAATGATGTGGTAAAATATGCAAAATGGATAACAATCACACCCCCACACTTATTCTTTTGCTCGTCCCGAGCAAAACAAAGAAAAGAAAAACTATACTACCAATTTATTACACCACTTTCGCAGGTGACGCGATTGCACTGAGCGTGTGCAACAAGCCGTTAAACCTCTAGGTACCCTAGAGGAGGAGTGTTGTCTCCTGAAGGTTTTCAGCGGATTGCACCCACAAAATCCATAAAGAAAGAAAACAAATGTTAGTGTTTTTGAAAATTCATTTTGAAAGAGAGACATGTTTTCGAACTATTTTTGCAAAAATATAAGTGATCTAAGGTCATAAGTCCACCTATAATCATTCTTCCTTAAACTTAGTCTCTATTCAAGATCTTGTCTTCAATTAAGGTAAGAATTCAAAATTGGATTGAATATTATCTTTCATAAAACCTAGATAGTATGCACATTGTGATAGTGAAGATTTCTGGGATTTCAACTCTAACCATAAAGCCATTTATTTATATATTTATATTTCTTTCTTTTTTTTTCTTATTCTTCCCTTAGTTTAGGCTTTCTAGTTCACCCTTGTAACGAGCCTATAACCGATGACTCCCAAACCAGTCGGTCTTAGGGCACCAGATGAGAAAACATCCCTCGGGTTAAGGACTCGAGTGAAAAAGGCCACGAAACTAAAGGGGATTATTTATTTCCTTTACCACCGTTAGGCGTGAATAATCATGCTTCTTGAGGCACAATTATCCAGCTTAATAAGTGATGTTTTATTTATATTTTTTTCTTTTTATTTATATATATATTTTTTTATATATGGCATTTTAGGTCTTTGTTTCCATCCCAAAAATGTGTAAGTGTGAAGTGCCTACTATCTAAGGCAAAAAATTCAAGATAAAAATATCTCCTCAATTTTTCTTACTTAGCCTATAATTTTAAACAAGATCCATTATTTCAACTAGGTTTAAGATGTCATAATTAAGGCTTTCTTAATTTCTAAGATACATCTTAATTTTCTTAAAAATAGATCAAAACTTTGTCTCTTATTTCAAAAAGTTTTTTTTATTTAATTTCTAAAAGAAGTGTAAAAGAAAGAAAATCTAAAAACTCTATGTTAGTAAACCTCCCCCACACTTATTTCATGCATTGTCCTCAATGCATCATGATATATGTATGCATAAAATAATTAGAGAGGGAAAAAAAATTACCTTAAGGTGGTGGTTCCGGTGGTGGTCTGATTGGTCCACGAAACATGGCCCAATCAACTTTGCTTTGGGTTTTGAGGAACCCACCAGAAATATCATGAATATGACTCACTAAAAAGATAAATCCATGAAGGATCTTTATTAAATATTTAACACCATCTAATTTCCATTTTCCATAATTAATTTCGGAGTCAAATTTGTCAACTACCTTGTCCCAGAATGGTGTATGAAATGATAGAACGGTTGACTTGGACTCAGGAAGGACAGGAACTAATACCGACTAGGAAGGTGACTTAAGTCGAGTAAAGGTTCAGGAGTCGAAATGAGTTCAGGAATTGGGTCCAAGTCAAAAAGTTGAAACTCCAGTCCACATGTATTGTCCAACAATGGAATGTGACATAATATGGATGTTATCTCTTTACTTCCAATATTAAGGAATTCTAGCTCATCGCCATACAATTCTTCAAAACTAAGGTCAATATTTTCCGTTAGAATTGTACAATCAGTTTCAGAAGTTAAGAGATTGTGGGAATCTAGGTCACATATCTCATTGAGTTCAATATAAAAAAATGGAAAACTTGCCAATTTGTCAATAGTATCTTCAGAAGTGTATAATTAGTCAAGTTCAATATGATCCTCAAAGATGGGTGATTCAACTTCATTATGAATTTGGGCAGGATCCAATGTCAATTCTGGGAAAAGATTGAAGTCAAGTAAAGTTACCGGAGTCATTATTGAATCAGGAAAAAGAATTGAATCATCAAGTGGAAGTTCAGGATCATATTCATGTTCAAGTTCAATTTCAAGAAAAGGAAAACTTGCCAAAATGTCAATGGGTTTTGAAGTTTGGACAAGTTCAGGTGGTTGTGCTGAAATTGAATTATGATTTTCAAAACTACATGACTCATCGGCTCTAACAGAATGGCTAGTGACACCAGATCTGGTCAAACGGTGAGAACGTAAAGATTCAACCATCATATCTATGTCACGATTTCTAGCATTTTGAGCATGAGTCATGTCTTCAAGCATCTTTCCATAATTGATGAATTCATTGTCTGGATGTAAAGATGAAGTGTTGTCTTGGAAGTGATAGTGAAATTGTGAGTCCATCAGATTTTGTGATTTGTGTTTGGACTCACGCATACTCATTTCCAAAATTGATGGTGTTCTATTTTGGATTGGTGGAATTGAGTATGTGTCTTGAAAATATTGTGGACTGGGTGAAGAAGGAGGACAAGGAGTTTGAAAATTTGACTCGGGGTACGTGAATCCCCAATGACTCGGTGAAGAGTTGAAATCATTATGGAAATATAAATTATTAGATGGGGGGTATGGGTCATATTGATTCGGATAAGGCCAACCCGGCGTATGTGGTTGGTGTATATTGTAAAACGCGGGTTGGAATTATCCGAATAAAATGGAGTCTGTGTGAAATATGGATTATTATTAGGATGGAAAGAATTGTGATTGTTGAATGCCATATCACACAATGAAATACAAACAAAAACAAACAAACAAATAAACAATCAAGAAAGAAAAAATTCTAACCTAAGTTAGGGTAGACCTATGACCTAGACGACTCCTAACTGATTAGACCGTCCACGGGAGGTTTAGTGTAGACTTTGACT
>JAVJIF010006094.1:147500-175701 GCA_038442645.1 Agave tequilana | reverse complement strand
TGTGTAGAGTATTAGCACAAATATGTAACAAAGAGATGAAGGTTAGAATCCACCTTGGTGCTAAGTCCACTCCACAAATGTATTTAAAGATTGATTTACCCTTTCCAATCTCCGCTATAGCAATGGCTATACCGGGTCGATTCTCGAGGAGAGCTAGCGATAGAAGCGTTACGGTATGTAGTGAAGAAATAAAACGAAATGTCTTCTATGTATTTACACAATTGCAAGAAGTAACATGAAAAGAAGTGATGGATTTGTGCATTATGAAAAAGAAATTAAAAGAATGAGTGAAGTGTATTGCAAAGAAAGACAAGCTAAAAGAAAGTGTTGGAAAACTTTTAGATGAGAAGGTACATGGCTAGCTAACTTCACCTCATTGCTAACTTGCTAAACTCAATGGTGATTGCAAGATTGCCTCATGTTGACTCATTGGCAATTAAAGATAACTTGCATGTTTGTTCAAGTGTTGTTCCATCTTGAAGATTAGTGTTCTCTTTGTTGTTAGCTTGAAGCCTCATATTGAATCATAGGCTCTCTAAATAGATGTTCAATGATGAACTCTAGGATAGGTACTCAAGTAGTGCTAAGTTAGAAGAATCAACATTCATTTGAACATTCAAGACATAACTACAAATTAGCTTGAAGTAAAGAAGTTGTTCTTACTATACAAGTAGCATATGTGTGGTGATCCATCCTCATGTTCCATCAAAGGCTCTTGTTCTTGACAAGGCTCTATCCGAGGCACACATGAGTCATATTGAGTCTTTAACAAGCCATTACCAAGGGAAAGCAACAATACTTCCTTGGAAATCAAAAGAAACTTAAACTATGCAAGTATTAAAACAAGCAATCATCCAAAGAGATAGAAGTTAGTTAGGTAAGTTATTAGCTAGCCATGCAATATGAGTTTAGCTCTCCATTACACAAGTAACAAAGCTACAATTCATTATGTAAAGCAAAGATCTAAAGCAATTACAATGAACTAGAATCAAAGCAAGAAATTAAAGCAAGGTAAAGTAAAGCATACTAGAGTTTGCAAAGAGATGAATGGAGCTCTTTTGATTAATCCTTGGCCACAAGAATGTCACTTCCTTGGTACAAGCTCTCAAACAGCACTCTCTCTCTCACTTTGTCAAGATCTCTAGGAGGAAGAAGATGAAGTCTAAAAACCTAGGAGAAAACAAAAATACAAGAATTTTCCCCTATTTTTCTTCTCTCTCTTCTCTGTTTTTCGTGTGCAGACCTGGTCCTCTATTTATAGCCATAAGTGAGAAGCTTCGAGAGTCCTGGCCGTTACCATAAAATCCGGGCTCCAACGGCTTCACAACCGCCGCAGATACGCGGGAAAATCCCGTTTTGGCGGCAAAATCTGGGCCGTTGAGCCCAGATTTTCTGTTACGATCTGGTAGTTAGGTGGTTATCCACGTGGCCTTCTGGAATCTTCAGTTGGCGCGCGGATCTCAACTGAATTCAGATTCAAATCTTTGGCTCTTTTTGGGATTTTGAATTAATCTTTTTAATTATTGCTAATTAAAAAGATTTATTGGCTTCTTCTCTTTTAAATTGTAGACCTGCAAAAATAGAGAGAAAAGGGGTTAAAAATCACATTTTATTTACAATATGCATAGTATAGGAGTGGTAAAATATGCAAATATGTATAACAATCACACCCCCATACCTAGCTTTTGCTCGTCCTCGAGCAAAAAAGAAAGAAAAAGAAAAAAAAGAAAATCCTAACTAATTTATTACACCACTTTCGTAGGTGACACGATTGCACTGAGCACGTGCAACAAGACGTTAAACCTCTAGGTTACCCTAGAGGAGGAGTGTTGTCTCCTGAGGGTTTTCAGCGGATTGCACCCACAAAATTCATAAAAAAGAAAACAAATGTTAGTGTTTTGAAAATGCATTTTGAAAGAGAGACATGTTTTCGAACTATTTTTGCAAAAATATAAGTGATCTAAGGTCATAAGTCCACCTATAATCATTCTTCCTTAAACTTAGTCTCCATGCAAGATCTTGTCTTCAATTAAGGTAAGAATTCAAAATTGGATTGAATACTTTATCTTTCATAAAACCTAGATAGTATGCACACCGTGCTCAGTGAAAATTTCTGGGATTTCAACTCTAACCATAAAGCCATTTATTTATTCTCTTTTTTTTTTTTCTTCCCTTAGTTTTCTTAGGCTTTCTAGTTCACCCATGTAGCGAGCCTATAACCGATGACTCCCAAACCAGATGGTTCTAGGGCACCAAATGAGAAAACATCCCTCGGTTTAAAGGACTCGAGTGAAAAAGGCCACAAAACTAAGGGGGATTATTCTTTTTGATCACCGTTAGGCGTGAATAATTATGCTTCTTGAGGCATAATTCTCCAGCTTAATGAGTGATGTTTTTCACCGTTAGGCATGAATAACCATGCTTTTTGAGGCATAGTTATCCAGCTTAATAAGTGATGTTTTATTCTCTTTTTTTTTTATGGCATTTTAGGTCTTTGTTTCCATCCCAAAAATTGTGTAAGTGTGAAGTGCTTACTATCTAAGGCAAAAATTCAAGATAAAAATATCTCCCCAATTTTACTTACTTAGCCTATAATTTCAAACAAATCTATTATTTCAACTATGTTTAAGATGTCATAATTAAGGCTTTCTTAATTTCTAAGATACATCTTAATTTTCTTAAAAATAGATCAACACTTTGTCTCTTATTTCAAAAAGTTTTTTTTATACATTTTTTATTTTTCTAAAAGAAAATAAAATCTAAAAGAAAAATAGAAGATCTACAAAGAAAAATAAAAAACCTAAAAGAAAATGAAAATCCTAAAAATAAAAAAACCTAAAAAGAAAATGAAAAATCCTATGTCAGCATCTACCCCCCATACCTATCTCATGCATTGTCCTCAATGTATGCGATATGAAATGATGCATGAAATAGGTAAAACCTACTCCCTTTCTCGTTTTGAACCCGCGGTGGTGCTAGGTCCAGCCGACTGTGATCTCCTCAATGCTGCCTCCATGCGACCTAGGCGAGAGGATTGCTCCTCAACCCTCTTCCTAAGCCGAACCTGCCCCTTGAAAATCTTCTTCATGCCCTTCCAGATAGTGGACATGAAGGCTCGTGAATCAGTGGGGGGTTCCTGCCTCCAAATTGGGGCTCATCAATTTCTTCCAAACTTTCCTCCGAATCAAGCTCCACAGGTTCATTTTCAGGCTGAGCAATAGGTGTCCAAAGTGCGTGCAAGCAGCCATTATACGAGCTTGTGGGCCTCTCTACAGTAACAGGCACTTGGTCAAATGAATTAAAGACAGCGTCTGATAGGAAATGTTTACACAGACGTGTGATTAATATGGCATGGGAATGCTTCGCACCCCGAGTGCGGGAGGAATTATCAAGAATGTCACGGAAGATGGCCCTATTCAAACAGACCGTGTGGTTGTGTGTCATTAAATCATGAATTACCTGTAACACGGGTCTGTTAAAGGAAGATTGGTGCTCAATTCCAAAAATGTTGTGTTGGACCCACGTCCAATGCAATGAACATTTCGAAAGGTCGTGTTGGCTTTGAGCCCACGATCCTGAATTGTGCAGCGGACACCCATGATTGGCATATAATCTATCAACGGCAAGGGATCGGTATGGTGGGGATAACTGGGAACATGAGTGCATTCAGCAATAAGTGGAATGGTAACAAAGATGTCACCAAATGGCATGTGAGATACAAATTGGTACGTGTCATGGTGCACAGATGCAGGATCAATTGCATTGTAAAATGTAGTGACAAGCTCAGGGCAATAGTATGCATTGTGGTCACTGTTATCATAAACTAAAGAGTACCAACTCCATGAACGTATTCTGTCCACAAAAATGTGCCCATATCCCCCACTTTCATTCATAAGTACTGAAAAATCCCTCTCCACATACAAATTTGGGCCATATATGCTAATGAATTGTAAAGCAAAGGATTTTGAGAGAGAAATTGCAAACCACCCCCGGAGATCGTAGGGGGAAATCCAAAACAGTAGTGCAGAAGGTACTTGGGACAGAGTTTGAAAGAGTTGCTCTGGATCTGCCACCAACAGAGGAAATCAGCCGACCAAAATTTTTCTCAGCACCAGAGATGGCCGGAATGCGGTGGAATTTCGGCAAGACAAGGATTTTTGCGGCAGATCTGAAGGATCTGGTGAAGAGAAAATCGGCAGAGGTTGGCTTTAGAAGAAGAAGTTTAGATCTGAAGGGATTCTGCGTTTGAGGGAGAAAAGTAGGTGAGGAGAGTATTTATAGGGAGGAGTGAAAATGGGATTTCCAAATTTATCCCTAGGTCAAAGATATAATTACAACCCTAGGTCAAAGGAGTGTGGAAATGCATGGAATCTAGGGAAGAAAAAATCCTAGGAATGTGAAACTTTTATAAGCACAAAAATCCCTAATTTTTTTCTTTTTATTTTTTTATTTATTTATTATTTACAAAAAATGGAAAATTATTTACAAGTGTGATCCCAAAATGATATGCAGAAAAATGTATGGGAAACTATACAGATGGAGTGGTCACAAATAAACTGGGTCGCAAAGACCCAATTCGTGAACTTCGTGTGACATGACTTCCGTGGTAAGGAATGGCTTTAGACGTTGTCCGTTCACAGTGAATATGTTTGCCAGTATTTGGGTCAAGAATCGCGATCGCACCGTGGGAAAAAACTTTGTGAACAATGAATGGCCCTGACCACCTGGTTCTCAACTTACCAGAGAAAAGGTGGAGTCTTGAATTGTATAACAGAACCTTTTGTCCTATGACAAAATTTTCCGGTGAATAGACTTATCGTGAAAAAGCTTGGTTCTGTGTTTCGTGATCCGAGCGTTGTCGTATACTTCGTTTCTTAACTCTTCAAGCTCGGATAGCTGCAACTTCCTGAATGCCCGGCTTTATCCATATCTAAATTCAGCTGCTTTAAAGCCCACATAGCTCGGTGTTCAAGTTCAACGGGCAAGTGACAAGGTTTTCCAAATATAACTCGGTATGGAGACATACCGAGGACAGTCTTGTAAGCGGTCCTGTATGCCCATAAGGCATCAATGAGTTTGATGGACAAATCCTTATGGTTCTGTCCTACAGTTTTCTCCAGAATGAGTTTTATTTGTCTATTCGTTACTTCAACTTGCCCATTGGTTTGAGGATGATAAGCCGTGGACAACTTATGAGTGATAGAGTATTTACGCATCAAGGCTTCAAAAGCCCTATTGCAAAAATGACTCCCATTATCGCTTATTATCGCACGGGGGGCTCCGAAGCGAGAGATGATGTTTTCTCTTAAAAACTTAATGACAACATGGTTGTCATTTGTCCGTGTTGGAATAGCTTCAGCCCATTTGGAAACATAATCTACGGCTACCAAAATGTATTGGTTACCGTAGGACAGAGGAAAGGGTCCCATAAAATCGATGCCCCAGAGGTCGAAAATTTCGACTTCCAAGATGGGTGTGAGGGGCATCATGTCTCTTTGTGTGATACGACCCGTCATTTGACACTTGTCACAAAGCTTGCAGAAATTATATGCATCCTTAAAGAGAGTGGGCCAATAGAATCCACTCTGAAGCACTTTCTCAGCAGTTTTCCGTGGACCAAAATGTCCACCGCAAGCTAACTTGTGACAGAATGTCAAAACGCTCTGATGTTCATCCTCAGGAAGGCATCTACGTATGATTTGGTCAGGACAGTATTTGAATAAATACGGTTCATCCCAAAAGAAGAACCGCATTTGGCGCAGAAAACGGTGTTTTTCTTGTCCTGACCAATGAGAAGGTATTTGCCTGGTAGCAAGGTAGTTCACTATATCAGCATACCAGGGCTCTCCACATATCTCAAAAATATGCTCGTCAGGATCATCATTAATCGGTATTCTCTCTTTAGGTGCATTCGGGATTCTTGACAAATGATCTGCTACCACGTTCTCAACGCCCTTTTTATCTTTAATCTCCAAATCAAACTCTTGCAAAAGAAGTATCCATCTAATCAGTCTTGCCTTAGCATCCTTCTTTTGCATCAAGTATTTTAGGGCGGAGTGATCAGTGAAAACTACCGTTCTGGACCCTAGCAGATATTGACGAAATTTTTTCAACGCAAAGACAACTGCTAAAAATTCCTTTTCAGTAGTTGTATAATTGAGTTGGGCATCATTCAGCGTTCTGCTAGCATAATAGATTACGTGTTGCCTATTATCAATACGCTGTCCTAAAACAGCGCCTATAGCAAAGTCAGAGGCGTCACACATAATCTCAAACGGCTTGGTCCAATCTGGTGCAGAGATGATCGGTGCTGAGACAAGTCTATTCTTAAGCTCTCTCCATGATTTTCGACATTCTTCATCAAAGATGAAGGGTACATCCTTTCCTAAGAGATTTGTCAAGGGTCTTGCAATGTTGCTAAACCCTTGAATAAATCGCCTATAGAAACCGGCGTGCCCTAAAAATGATCTAATGTCCTTTAAAGATGTAGGTTCAGTGAGCTTCATTACGACTTCCACTTGGACTTGTCTACCTCGATTCCTATGCTTGATACCTTGTGCCCAAGTACGATTCCTTGCTTGACCATGAAATGACACTTTTCCCAGTTAAGTGTCAAATTCTTCTCCATACATCGTTGTAAAACCAGCTTCAGATGGTACAAGCATTGCTCAAAGGAATCCCCATAGATCGAAAAATCATCCATAAAAATTTCCAAAAATTTCTCCACCATGTCCGAAACAGGCTCAACATGCAACGTTGAAACGTTGCTGGAGCATTGCATAGACCGAAGGGCATCCTTCGTAAGCAAATGTTCCAAAGGGACAGGTGAAGGTAGTCTTATCTTGGTCCTCGGGAGCGATTGGGATTTGGTTATATCCTGAATATCCATCCAGGAAACAATAATACTCGTGTCCCGCCAATCTCTCCAACATTTGATCGATGAATGGAAGTGAAAAGTGGTCCTTACGTGTGGCGGTGTTTAACTTCCTGTAATCAATACAAACTCGAATCTTCGTTGGAAGACGTGTTTGTATCAATTCTTTATTCTCATTCTCCACCACAGTAAATCCAGCTTTCTTAGGCACAGCGTGGACTGGACTTACCCATTGACTATCAGATATGGGATAGATAATCCCATTGTCCAATAGTTTCAATATCTCAGATCTAACAGCTTCTTGCATAATAGGGTTAAGTCTACGCTGTGGGTCTCGTTTAGGCTTAGCATCTTCCGTCAAATGAATCCTATGTTGGACAATGGAAGGACTAATCCCTTTGATATCAGCCATGATCCAACCAATGGCTTCTCTATTTTCCCTTAACACAGTCAGAAGGTCCTCTTCTTGTTGCTCAGTAAGATTGGATGCAATTATTACAGGAAAAGATTCCGCCTCATCCAAATATTTGTACTTGAGATGATTGGGAAGAGCCTTAAGCTCAGAAGAAGGGACAGGATCTATAACAGGTTGCTCATGGTGCAAGGGAAGAATAGGTGTTGAATTAGTAGTCCTTTCAATATTTGATCCAACAATCTGATCCAGAGTTAGGTCATCCGACTCCAACTCAAACTCTTCTTCAGACTCATACTCTACCTCCTCCACATGTTCACTGGTCAATCCCTCAATTAAGTTCACATCAAAAGACTCATTGCTCACATCCCTTGGCTGCTTCCCCAGATGAAGACATTAACCTCTTTCGTCATATCTCCGAACGTCAGCCGCATTGATCCATTTCTACAATTGATTATCGCATTCGCAGTGGCTAAGAAAGGACGTCCAAGAATGACGGGTGTTTGCGCTCTGTGATTTTGTACAGGTTGTGTTTCTAAAACAATAAAATCCACGGGGTAAATGAATTCCCCGACTCGTATTAAAACATCTGTAATTTCCCCCTTGGGAATCTTTACAGAGCGGTCAGCCAATTGGATAGTCATCTGGGTTGGACGAAGGTTGCCTAACCCTAACTGCTGATATACGGAAAAGGGGAGAAGATTGATGCTCGCGCCCAAGTCTAGCAAAGCCCTATTTATGGTGGTCTGCCCTATGATGCAAGAAATGGTAGGGCTCCCTGGATCTTTGTACTTCACAGGGATCGGACCATTGAGCAGTTCACTTATGTTGGAAGCCAAAAAGACTTTCTTAGGGACATTTGCTTTTCTTTTCTTTGTACACATTTCTTTCAGAAACTTGGCGTAAGATGGAACTTGTTGAATGGCATCTAAGAGAGGGACATTGATTTGTACTTAGTTAAATATCTCTCTTATCTTCTCCATGTGAGCATTCATCTTATGATTCGTAAGCCTATTTGGGAATGGGACAACAGGCTTATATGTTTGCTCATCAACTTTCTCTTTTCCTTTTGACTGAGAAGTGGATGGTTATGTGCTTGATGAAGGATTATCTTGCATGGGTTGTATTGGAACAGAAGGTGGTGGTTGTGACACAGATTTGGGAGATTGATTTGAAACCTTGTTGTCTACATGCTTCCCAGACCTAAGGATTTGAATAGCTTGGCATTGGCTTTGGCTGGGTCCCAAGTCTTTAACTTCATGCAGAGGAAAATGGGCTTTGGATTTGGCACAGGTTGGCTAGGTAGCATTCCTTTTTGTCTTTCAGTCAGAGAGTTAGCCAACTGCCCTATTTGAATTTGCAATTTGTTCATATCCTGCTGCTGATTGTTCATCATTGCGGCTTGGGTTTTAGATAAGGTCTCTATCATTTTCTCCAACTCAGAAATTTTCTTGTCTGAAGGATTGGGTGGTGGATGATGTTGATACTGGGGCTGAAAATTTCCTTGGTATGGCACAGGATTTTGGTATGACTGGAATCTGGGTGGACTCTGGTAAGAATGAATATTTGGGGGTTCTGGTGGTAAGTCGGTGGATGAGACTGAGCAGGGTATTGTTGTGGAAATGGTTGTCTCGGCTGCTCAGGGCCAGACTGACTCCAAGAGAAATTCGGATGGTTTCGCCATCCTGGATTATAGGTTTTGGAGTAAGGATTGTAAGCAGGTCTGGTGTACGCGGCATTTGTACTCTCCTGAAACACTTGAGTTTGATAAACTGGACACTCCTCAAACAGATGATTCAAATCATGGCAGTAGGTACAACCCGGGTTTACCACTGGTGTTGGGTTGACCTGATTAACAGCAGAGTTTTCCCTGGACTCTAGCAATTCAATCCTCTTCATCAATTGCGTGATTTTAGCTTCTACAGCTATTGAGGATCCTATGGAGTGTAAACCAGTTCTGGAAGTAGTGGGTGTAGGTTTCTCAGTACATGATTCCCACTGGATTGTCTTTTCAGCTAATGCCTCAAAAAGATCCCACCCTGATCTTCATCCTTCTTTAAGAATTCTCCTTGACACATGGTTTCAAGGAGGGTCTTAGTCTGATAATCAAGCCCATCATAGATAATCTGGCACTGGCGCCATTTTTATATACCGTGATGGGGACACAGGGCTACTAGGTCTTTGAAGCGCTCAAAATACTTCCAAAACGGTTCATTGGCTTCTTGTTTGAATTGCATTATATTCTTCCTCATCAGGGCTGTCTTATGGATAGGATAAAACTTTTTAAGAAAGACCTTAACAAATCATCCAAGAAGAAATTGAGCTAACTGGGAGATTATAAAGCCACTTCTTAGCAATATCCTTCAATGCGAAAGGTATAAACCTAAGTCTGACAGCATCCTCGGTTAACTGGGAAATTCTCATCATAAGGCATACTTCTTCAAACTCTCGGATGAAGAAGTACGCATCCTCAGATTCAAGGCCATGGAATCGTGGAAGTGTGTTTATGAACTGGGGCTTCAACTCAAAATTATTTCCATTAGTGTTCGGGAGGAGAATACAAGATGGAAGTGATGTGCGAATAGGATAGAACTTGTCTTGCAACGACACGTTGGCAGTCATGATTGTGTCGAGTGGTGGTGTATGTGGCAGTGTAAAAGTTCTTACAAGCCTAGCAGAATTCGGATCTCGATACCACTCTTGCATACAATTACACAATCAACGTGCACCTTTCACACAGGCGGAAAAATGAAAAAATAACAATCAAGAAAAAAGAAAAATCAATCCAAGCTTTCTAGGTTTTCTGGACCTAGACGACTCCTAACTGTAGATCGTCCACAGGAGGTTCAGTGTAGACTCTGACTATAAGCAAATCAGCCAGGGAAGGGTAAGGTTGGTGGGAGGTTTTCCGTCAGAGACGTTCCTTAATTAAGTAACCAACAACCTTCAGGCTTTCGGCCCTCAACCCCTTTCCTAGACACCGATTTTACAAAAGTCACTTTCCAACACTTTTCCCCCTTAGGATAATCTCCTAAGTGAGTCCGGATGTCCCTAGGGCCAACGTCTAGCAATTTTTATTTAGAAGCTTAGGATTGTGAGTGCGTGGGAAAATGGTTTGTGGGCTAAGGAAGGGGTGATAAAATCCCCACCTTATCTTTTTTATGGGATTTGCTCTTAAAATCAATTAGTGCAAGTGTACGATATCAACAAACAAGGTTCACCAAAGCTTAAGTAAATCAAACAAAGAGTGAGTCCTAGTCTATATGCTATGCTTACGTACCTTGTCCCCCGCACTCTTCAACAGTAAATGTAAAGGAATTGAAACACGTGCCTAGTATGCAAATGTCTAAACAATTTTTTTAACTTTGCAACAAATTTTTTACTGTTGATTAGCAGATATCAGGTGAAGAAAACAAGATTTAAAATATAGCAGCAGCTGTATTTTGCAGAGAAGCAGGCCCTGCAGAAAAATGATCAGTAGTCAACTCTTCCTTGCCGCAATTCTGCGGCAAAAGCCCAGAATTTGCGGCAATTCAGAGGGATCCTGGTCTCTGCTTTCGAGAGCAGAGGCCCAGGTCCACTTATATGTTTCTGCAATGCAAGATTTTCTGTTTCTTCAACCTGTACCTGCAACAGAGAAGAGTATTCGTTTAAATTCTTCACTTGAAAACAAATACCGTTGCTCTCCCCGGCAACGGCGCCAAAAATTGATTAGGAAAAAGAGTTGTGTAGAGTATTAGCACAAATATGTAACAAAGAGATGAAGGTTAGAATCCACCTTGGTGCTAAGTCCACTCCACAAATGTATTTAAAGATTGATTTACCCTTTCCAATCTCCGCTATAGCAATGGCTATACCGGGTCGATTCTCGAGGAGAGCTAGCGATAGAAGCGTTACGGTATGTAGTGAAGAAATGAAAACGAAATGTCTTCTATGTATTTACACAATTGCAAGAAGTAACATGAAAAGAAGTGATGGATTTGTGCATTATGAAAAAGAAATTAAAAGAATGAGTGAAGTGTATTGCAAAGAAAGACAAGCTAAAAGAAAGTGTTGGAAAACTTTTAGATGAGAAGGTACATGGCTAGCTAACTTCACCTCATTGCTAACTTGCTAAACTCAATGGTGATTGCAAGATTGCCTCATGTTGACTCATTGGCAATTAAAGATAACTTGCATGTTTGTTCAAGTGTTGTTTCCATCTTGAAGATTAGTGTTCTCTTTGTTGTTAGCTTGAAGCCTCATATTGAATCATAGGCTCTCTAAATAGATGTTCAATGATGAACTCTAGGATAGGTACTCAAGTAGTGCTAAGTTAGAAGAATCAACATTCATTTGAACATTCAAGACATAACTACAAATTAGCTTGAAGTAAAGAAGTTGTTCTTACTATACAAGTAGCATATGTGTGGTGATCCATCCTCATGTTCCATCAAAGGCTCTTGTTCTTGACAAGGCTCTATCCGAGGCACACATGAGTCATATTGAGTCTTTAACAAGCCATTACCAAGGGAAAGCAACAATACTTCCTTGGAAATCAAAAGAAACTTAAACTATGGAAGTATTAAAACAAGCAATCATCCAAAGAGATAGAAGTTAGCTAGGTAAGTTATTAGCTAGCCATGCAATATGAGTTTAGCTCTCCATTACACAAGTAACAAAGCTACAATTCATTATATAAAGCAAAGATCTAAAGCAATTACAATGAACTAGAATCAAAGCAAGAAATTAAAGTAAGGTAAAGTAAAGCATACTAGAGTTTGCAAAGAGATGAATGGAGCTCTTTTGATTAATCCTTGGCCACAAGAATGTCACTTCCTTAGTACAAGCTCTCAAACAGTACTCTCTCTCTCACTTTGTCAAGATCTCTAGGAGGAAGAAGATGAAGTCTAAAAACCTAGGAGAAAACAAAATACAAGAATTTCCCCTATTTTCTTCTCTCTCTTCTCTGTTTTTCGTGTGCAGACCTGGTTCTCTATTTATAGCCATAAGTGAGAAGTTTCGAGAGTCCTGGCCGTTACCACAAAATCCGGGCTCCAACGGCTTCACAACCGCCGCAGATACGCGGGAAATCCCCGTTTTGGCGGCAAAATCTGGGCCGTTGAGCCCAGATTTTCTGTTACGATCTGGTAGTTAGGTGGTTATCCACGTGGCCTTCTGGAATCTTCAGTTGGCGCGCGGATCTCAACTGAATTCAGATTCAAATCTTTGGCTCTTTTTGGGATTTTGAATTAATCTTTTTAATTATTGCTAATTAAAAAGATTTATTGGCTTCTTCTCTTTTAAATTGTAGACCTGCAAAAATAGAGAGAAAAGGGGTTAAAAATCACATTTTATTTACAATATGCATAGTATAGGAGTGGTAAAATATGCAAATATGTATAACAATCAGTAAGGACCGTAACAAAAGAAAAGATTTATCCTCCTCCTCGTACTTGACCTCCACTCGCAACAAATCATTAATGCAACGGTTGAATACATTAAGATGTTCCATAATATCATCTCCTTCTTTCATACGAAGATTATACAATTGATCTTTTAAGAAAAGTTTGTAAGAGAGAGTCTTACCTATATAAAGCTTCTCTAGTTTCTCCCACTTGCCCTTGGCGGTTGTCTCTTCCATGACATTGTAAGTCACCTCATCAGATAAGTGTAGCTTAATGGAGCCCATCGCCTTGAGATCCGCCTTGTTCCAAGCCTTCGTGGACATTGCCTCCGATTTGTGCTCAACACCCAAATGCACGTGTGTTGATCTTGTTGTATCAAGATATTCTTCATCTTTCGTTGTCATAATGTGAAGTTGCTCCGCCCATCGAATGGCTTCAACTCAACTTTCACACCGCCGATTGTTGACTTCTCTTCAGCCATGTAGGACACCACAAGCTGGCTTTGATACCACTTGTTGGCGGAAGGAATAACACCACTTCAAGATCTTGTCCTTGATGGTAAGAGAAAACAATCACACAAAAATAATGCAACCACAAAAATGAATACAATGATTTATGTGAAAACCCAAAAGAGAAAAACCACGGGTTGAACTTGAGGCTTAGAGAGGGCTTCACTATGATGGAATCAGTAAAAGAGTACAAGGCACTTAGCACAACCGACTATGCCAACTTCTGTTACACACAACTTAAACACACTCTTCAATTCAACCTAGAGTCCTCTTCTACACTCTCTATACTTTCAAGAGAAACAAGAGACACTCCCCTTTAAGTTTTGGATGCTTGGATACTTCTCCAATCTTGGATACCTCTCCATAATAAGAAGCATGCCTATTTATAGGCCTTGATGAACCTTCTAGGTCCACCGCTTCGTCTTCTCACATCTATGAATGCTAAGGAGCACTTGGGAATCCACCAATTCAGTCAAAGAGTCACAAAACTCTTTGAATTCTACATGCACAAATATGCACTGATAGGGTACTTCGAATGACGATAACTCCATCAATACTGCTTCGTTTTGAGTAATTCAAAGCCTGGAGTAAACCTTGCATGTCATCGTACAACTTCTCTGTTGAAGTCCAAGTGAAATGATGATTACACCATGCTTGAAAAATTCATATAAAATTGAATATGATGCAGAAAACTACAACATTAGTTAAGTTAGAAATCGAACCAACTCCACACTGTTACCATTGATTTTGGCATTTGTTGGTACATACACAAAAGAAAAGTTCTCAATAACCCGTCGCAGATTCAATTTTCTGAACTGCTATAAGGCCACAACAAAAGAAATACAGTAGAGCGATGATTATTTATACTCATAAAAGAAATCAATGGCATATTATACCTATTAGTACGATATTGTAAGTAAAAAATAAGAACATCATCAATAAATTGATAAGCTAATCTAAATTATTTGTCGGTCCAAAATAACCAAGTCAGGTGATTGTTTTCATCAGTGTACAAACAACAACAACTAAGTCATTTGTCCCAAGTATTTGGGGTAGGCTACGTGAACCAAAAGAGAATTATGCCGGATCAGATACGTCCCAACGAAATTTAGTTCTTGGTTCATTTTCATAGTATGCGATAATGCTTTACGTTAGCTGCCACAAACCTGCCACAACCCTTTTCCTTTGTCTTAGCTTGGGACAGGCAGTGAACGGTACACTGGCGGAATTGTTTCCATCAGTGTCATAATTATAAAAGAACCCTAATCTTTTTCTTCTCGTTCTTTCATCTTCCTTAACACATTTTAAGAATCATCATCTTTTTCTTTTCTTTTTACATCTCTCTATTGCAATAATTATATAAATCTCTGTGTGTATCCTACATATTCAAACCCATTCTCCTCATGTTCCTTGAAATCCATAATTTTATTCTTTCTAACTCAAGCATTTATAAATTCTTTGATTTCTTGCTTATGCACCAAATCCATTTTTCGCTATGACCACCAAAAGGCTACCTCTTTAGAATTAGCAAGGTTATGGCTATGATTATACTCAAAGCTATATACAAATCACAAATTATTTTTCAGATCATATTTAATTCCAAGTTTAGCAGGACAATTACAATGAGTAATCGCACGTTCTTTTCTTTGTCTATCTTTCCTATCAATGTGTTTTTTTTTTTTTTTTTGCCTTGCTCCCTCTTTCGAAAATACAAAGCAGCGAAAATATATGCCATGACTTTTTTTTTTAATCTTTTTTAATATATGATTGTCTAACACTAAATCTGTTTTGTTTACCATAATCATTATAAAAAGCAAACCATTCATCTTGAGAGGAAAATGATTTATCCATAATATTTTGAAATTCATAAATAGATGTAGAATCATTGGCTTGGGTTAGATTTATTATTTGGTTGAATCGGAGCTCCATTTGTTTTAATCCTGCAATATGAAAAATGTCTTATTAGTGTTTATCATATTTTTCTCCTCAAAATTAGTTATCTTGATATCTATTTGAAAATGAGAACATTACGTATGTTGAACAGATGAACACCCGAGCCAATTTAGTTTTTGAAGATTGAGACCTTTTTGTATTTCTGATTTAGTTTGAAAATATAATATTAAGAAGAGCTTGGGGAGAAAATAGAGCAAGAGAATAAGCACAAGTATGAAGGAAGAGGAGCAACAATTCATGCTTATTTATAAGTTCTATTTCTTGACCCTTTTTTTTTGGCTTTTTATAGACGTTACAAACAATTCATGAAGGTATTAAAATCTTAATAGATAAATATGAAAGAAAGGTGTTTATGCCTCTATAAAACTTAGCTAAAAAGTAGGTGGAGGGCGTAGGCTGAAAGATGAGCAGTCAAGTACCATGAACCCATCCATATATGGCTAAAAGTTGTAAACTCAAAAAAAAAAAAAAAAAGAGAGATAGAGAGAGAGAGAGAGAGAGAGAGAGATGCCCTTCCTTCACGTTGAGGCAGTCATATTGTCCCCCCGTGAAGGGGGACGAGAAGTCAAGAACTGGTTGCGCCGGTACGTGAAGGTCGGTTAAAATTCATCTCCTCTTAGGAGATAAAAATATAATAAAAGGTGCCGAAAGCAAACTCCATAAAAAAAAAATTCTTTTATGAACCGAGTCTAGTGCCTCTGGGTTCGGTTCATGTGTGTGAGCCACACACACATACAATAAGAGGACTAAACTTGTGTTGACATGCGAATTAATTCTTTATAATATGTTATGTGTGTGCGCCTCACACACATATTCTAAGAGATTATAAGAGGTCCAATCCACGTGTCAACACGTGATTGGTCATCTTATTGTATGTGTCTGTGGCTCACACACATGAACCGAATCCTAGTGCCTCTTCACTCACTGTCCAGCACAACTGATGGACGACTCGTTGGGGCGGACACGTTTTGTGAGGCCCATCACAAAACACATTTTTTCTCTCTTCTGATTGGGTCGTTCATCAGCTGTGAGTGACGACCCACAACGCACGAAGGACCATCCTCCTTCGCTCGATGGAACTAATTGAGCTAACCCGCTCTCAGAGTAGAGTCCAATAATACATGGGTCTCATGCCTAGTTGGACGAATAAGGACCTCCGTAGGCACAATCTCCCTTTTTTTTTATATGTGTCGCTTGGTCCTCTTTTCAAGTCTAAAGAGAAGCGTGACGTTACATATCTCACAATTCCTTTTTCTCTTGCTTTTTCGAGACCGAATATTTCCATCCCAAAAATTGATGAAGACACCACAATGTTGAAGGCACCCCCCAAATTGATGAAGGCACCCCCTTTCTTCCCAAAATATTGTCCCCCTAAATTGATGAAGGCACCCCTCTCTCTCCTCTCCCACTCGACGACCTCCTCCCCCGTTGACCCTCCCCCCCCCCCCCCCCACACACACACACACCCTTGGTGACCCTCCTCCTCCCTGTGAGCACCCCCCGGCGACTCCCCCCCTTCGCCGATCTCTCCCTCCCCCTCCCTAACCCACCCCCCCCCCAAGCTATTCGGCCGGATCTGACCAAAAGACTCGAGTTTATTCGATCAGATTCTGATCGAATACTGTTCGATTGGATTCTGACTGAACAGACCAGAGGGAGGAGATCCGGGAGGAGATGGGGGGCGGAGGCCCCTAGGGGGAGCGGGTTGAGGTGGTGGTGGTGGTGGTGGTGGGGGGGGGGGGGGAGAGATCAGGGGGAGAGGACGGGATGAGGAGGAGGGGAGCGGGGGAGGGGGCGGGAAAGCTGAGGAGGAGGAGAGGAAAAGGAGGGACATTCTAGATTTTTCATCAAGAGTGAAATTGTAAAAAAAAGGAAAAAAAAGAATGCCACACTTATAATATTTTTGGGGTGCCTACATCATTCTTTGGTTTAGAAATATGTTCCATGCTTCTTCCTCTTCTGTCTTATCGGTTTCATTATCATATAAACTAAATTGAAAAATGACGAGGAGGAAGAAAAGTTAGAAATTTTTCTCGTGATTACATGGCAAATAATAACAACGGAGAGCCGAGCTCAGCACCACAACCGGAGAGATGGTACGAGTTAAAATTGGGTTCATCTTTCAAGGACCATTCTCCCTCCAAATTCTGCACACTTCGATGTAAGCCATCTCGCTCGATACCCTAATTGTATCCCAAAAGTTTGCTTCTGTAATCCTTTCTCTTCTGATGTTCTCTTTAGGGATTTGCATGATATTACTCGTTGGCTTAATGTCCCGAGAGAAATTATGTTTTTGGCTTTGTAGGTAATGGGAATTTGAGATTTTTCGTGCAATTTGTGATCAAAGCTTGTGTTTTTCTGTTGATTGTCGCGGTACTCTGGGATTGGGAGTTGGGCAGTTGAAACCACCGATAAGGCTAGACCTTTGTTGCCCCACTGATCAATGGACTCTTTTTCTAGGGTTTTGTTTGGAATTTGATTCGTGTCCTTTCTCGCAAGAAACTTCTCTACTGTGTTGTCTTTAATGGGGATTTCTGTGTGCTTTTTGTTCTTTTTTAAAAATTCGGTACATAACTTTCTTGTAGTAGTCTGTGATTTAGGTTATGCTACTAACAAGGCAATTACTTTGCAATATCAATTTTCTGTTTGATTTTTGAGTAGTTCCTCAATGTTCCGTGTTTTGGTAGGTGGAAATTGGGATCTTGGATGTAGTCAAGTTGCTGTATTCTTAGCTTGAATTGTTGCTTTTTTTGATATATCTCTTATTAAAGCTGACACTTTGTGGTATTTATGATCCTTATTAATAGTTTTTTTCAGAAGAAAATGATCCTTATTAATTGGGTTTCTAATGTCATTCGGTGCCTTGATTCTTCCAAGATTTTCTTTTTAAAATTTCGCACGGAAGGAAAATGTGTATTTCATTGTGGATTTTTCTCATAGCGTTGCATCACGAGATACTGATTATGACTCAATTATCATAAATTCTTGTTTATCTATTGTGGTTAACTTCCTATGTTCTATGGTTCTAATGTCATTTTTAATATTCTAGGGCTTAGGGAGGTAGGTCTTTTCCTAATTGTGTATCAATTTTAACATACCAGAAGTAAAGTATGATTGAATAAGAACCAATATCTTTGTTCCACTTCCATTTTGTATAGTTACTGGTTGAAGCAAATAAGGGGAAATGGATAGAAAATATTAGGGGAAATGACGTAAAACATACATTTCCTAGCTTGTTTTGCGGAACAAAAGAAAGAAATATTAAGAGGTGAAGGGCAACTTAGCCAAACTCGCCATTTTGGTAAATCATGCTCTTGTTGCATCTCCCAAAAAGTTTTCCTGAAAGGACAGACCTCCATATGATAAAAAATTTCTTGCAGAGATGACTCTTCTATTTCTCATGATTGACCTTTCCAATTTGACATGAAAGTTTCAAGATACTTAAACTTTTCCCTTCTGATAGATTTACTGTTTTTCTCTAGAAAAAAATGCAAAATAACATATTCCAAATCTGTGTTTAAGTTTTGACTCACATTTTTCATGCAATAGTTTCTTTCTCATAATGGTTTCTCTTATTAGCTGGAAATCATGATGCTAAAGGATGTGCTGCTAATTTTAGAAAGTTGTACTACGTGTTTCCATTATCAAAGTGCCAAGAACTAATTCTTTTCTTTTTCTGTCTAAATTTGGCAGATGAATTCAAGCCGGCGTCAATTGATAAGAGCCAACCAGGATCACTCCACAAGAACAAGGAGAACCGGGTTACAGTAGAATTCCACAACAACCAGCCAGGGAACCTAAAGTGAGCTTTGAAGGCAGCAGTGAGGATTACAAGGACAATGACGCAGTCTTGTTTTTTGATGGAGAGACCTTCCGGTTGGAACGGTTACATCGGGCTGTAAAGAGATTGAGGCATGTCCGGCTGCCTGGTGAATCTGCAGCCTCAGCTGTCAACATGGCATCTGCAGCCTCAGCTGCAGCAACAACATAGCATCTGCAGCCTCAGCTTCAACAAATATGGAGTCTCATTCTCCTCAACTTGGAAAGATTTCTAAAACTCAACCGCTGAACAAACCAATAGTACCTTCAATCCATGTAAGTTATATTAGAATACAAACATCAAAACTTGAATTTCTTCTTCATTTTATAATATCAACTGCCCGATGTGGACACCGTATTTGATAGAACTTTTTTATTGATGCATTGGCAATCTGCAGTACACTCCATATTATAGATTTCTTATGCATAGCAGCTGGTCTGATTTTGTCAAGCAAATTCTTGATAGGGGAGTTACAAGTACTACTTAGACTGTTTGTCGTCTACAAGTGTCATATCACTGATTCACAATCTAGATCTAAATTTTCTTTAAATTTTGTAAACTTTAGATGTTTTAGTTTAGTGGTTGTAGAGATTTTGAGACTTATATTTTCTCAATACAGGCATGATGAGAGCATCTTTTTGCATAGGAAAATGATTGCAACCATTTAAATTTTGAGCTAGATTGGATGCTTGAGTTGGTTCAGATCAGACTCACGTCTTTTGTCTTTTCAATATAATGGATATGGGTTGACTTGTTTGATTGAATCTGACGCGGGAAGCGGGAAAGATGAACGATGTCAGCTAGATCTCGTTCTAGTACCCACGAACCATGAAGACTTTTAGGTAGGAATTGTGCTCGAATCCACGAACACAGCACTATAATTCACGAGCAAGAGATAGCTCAAATCCACGAACAATTTGAAGAGAAATCTCAATTTTATTAATCAATATTCGATGCCAAGAAGAAAGAGTACAAAGGCCTATTTATAAGCTTACAATAAGTACTACTCCTACTAGGAAACTATAACCTTTTTTTAAAGGAAAAAAATTTAAAAGAGTCTTAATCTATCTAGGTAATCTAAATTCAAATAAAAAAAGATACAATTAATTTAAAAGAGTCCAAATCTATCTAGGTAATCTAAATTCAAAATAAAAATAGAAAATCAATTAGAAACTATTTTGGACCTAAAACAGAATTCCTAAATTAACTCAGACTTGGGTTGATACGCGTCTGGCTTGGCTTCCTACATCAGTCCCTCTTTCTTCAAAACAACTCGTCCTCGAGCTTCAATCTGGATTTGGTTGCTCGATAGGGACTCTTTCAGCTAGGATTATTTCTTTCATCAAATTTACTTTCATCATATCTTCTTCAAGAAGTTTCTCTCACCTCTTTTTATCAGTTGCCTTATACTTCTTATTGGTCTTCTCAATCTTCGTTGAACCTCTTCTTATATATTCTTTGAACCACAAACCGTGTTGTACGCAAACTCTGCTTGAAGGCAAAGTTTCATCCAACAATCTTGATTTGCCTCGGAGGTTTTCATCATAATCCATGTAAATCAATGCGGGATCATGCTTTCGTTGCATCCATGTACCAATGGTAGGCGATATGAACTTGAAGATTTGAAAACTTTCATCTTAAGCATTCTTTTCCTGCAGGAAAGGATCTTTGAAATCATGACGAATAGATATACCATGATGCTTAATGCCTCCCATGGATGGTAATCTTTTCATAAGCTCGTGATAAACAACTTCTTTGAACTCCTCCAATGATGGTTCTATCTTCTCGAGAATTTCAGCAGTTGGAGAAACTCTTTCTAAAGCAATGCCTTGCTTTCTTTCCTTTGGCTCCACGAAGAACTCACCTTGATTGCATATGTGCATGAAAGTTTGCTTCTCTTCTTTCGAACTAGGATAGGGGGCATAGGCTGCATGACTTTATCGAGAGATTATGCTTAACTGATAGTTGCTTGAAGGTTTGATGAATCTCTTTTGGTTAACTGCTCTTTAATCTTGTGGTTGCTGATGTGGCTCCGCAGTCTCGTTTGATCGATAAAATCTCATGTACTGTCGGGGTCGATGCTTCATCTCTTCTTCCTCCAAAGCAAGACTACGGGCTTGTAAAAGTCTTTTCAGCTGTCTCCATGTTCTTATAGGTGGCTTGTCTTGGTACATAATGATGTTTTGAAATTGATTCCACAATACCGCTATTCTTCCTTTAAGTTTACGAGACGTAACTCGACATGATCTTCCATGGGAATATATTCCATGTCAAACAACTTTTCAACTTCTTCAATCCAAAGCAAGGTTCACTCAACGTCATGACTCCCATCAAAAGAAGAAATAGAATTAGAAAACTCATCAAGATTTGAATATCCTCCTCCTTGGTCACGGATAGAGTTAGGAAGCATGTTCCTCCTATTAGTATTAAGAACGCCGCCTCTCCTATTAGGGTTAGGATTAACGAATCTCCTACGCCTTCCATAGGCCATCCCTCTATTTTCATAATCATCATTGTATTGACAGCTGGGACGTCGCAATTCCTCCTCATAAAAAAAATTCACTAAATTGAGGATGTTGTAGAGAATACTTTGGTGGTGGTTGATGTGGCGGCGGCCGATGTGGTGGCCGTCGATGTGGTGGTGGTTGATGTGGCGGCGGCCGATGTGGTGGTGTTTGATGTGATTGACGATCATGTCCGCTTCAGTACGTGCCATCGGCCAGACTTCGATCATCATCTTGAGAGACATCATTTCGATCGCTTGGTCCAAACGATCCAAAGTATTTGATGGTGTTGTCCCTCTTTCCTGCAGTGTTTATCCTTGTAGAAAAGCCTTGCAATACATCATCTCCTGCTATCGTCAAAAAGTATCGAAGTTCTGACACCAATTGACGCGAGAAGCAAGGAAGACGAACATCGCCACCTAGATCTCGTTCTAGCGCCCACGAATCCTGAAGACTTTCAGATAGGAATTGTGCTCGAATCCATGAACACGACACTCGAATCCACGAGCGATTTACTTGAATCCACGAGCAAGAGATAACTCGAATTCACGAACAATTTGGAGAGAAATGTCAATTTCATTAATCAATATTCGATGCTGAAAAAAAAGAGTACAAGGGCCTATTTATAAGGTTACAATGAGTACTACTCCTAGGAAACTATAACCTATTTCTAAAAGAAAATAAAAAGAATTAAAAGAGTCTTAATGTATCTAGGTAATCTAAATTCAAAATAAAGAAAAATACAATTAATTTAAAGGAGTCCTAATCTATCTAGTAATCTAAATTCAAAATAAAGAAACAAAAAATCATTAGAAAGTAATTTGGACCTAAAACAGAATTCCTAAATTAACTCAGACTTGGGCTGATACGCGTCTGGCTTGGCTTCCTACATCAGTATCAGACCTTTTGTTGTTTCAATGCGATATAGATCCAGTGAAAGCTTGAAGTCGATAGATTCCACTTTTCCATATTGTCACTTGACGAAATGATAGTTTCAGAGTACTAGTATTTGGCACATGCTTGGTAAAAAGAGTTGGGAATAACATAAATAATAAAACTGGTGTGGGCCCCACTCATCTCGTAAAGTAGGGGTTGATGGCCAGCATGCAAGAGCCACGCACGGCTCTCGCGTTTTATATGTAGAAACATAAAGAGATGGCTGTGAATTAAGATTCAGACATCTTAGTGCAATAAGGAATCAAAGCAATAGACTAAAGAGGAACATGATGGTCATCCCAAGGAAGAAGAGAGTGTCTCATACAAGTGATACATCTGGGCCTTGATAAACTCATAGGTTGTGATATTTAGTCTGCTTGTAAAAAATTTACAGTCTGCTGCTCGGGGAGCAGGTGTGGCAAAGGAGTTCCTACAGAATTATGATACCCAGTGAAGGTCATTTTTGTGATATTTGGTATGCTCCTTGGTTATGTGTGACTCGGTTGGTGCTATGTCCAGTAGAAAAATGTGATGTGGGGATAAGGAAGGTTGCAAAGACAAACAACATCAGCAATGCCAGGCTATACTCAAGTTTTGCTGTCAAGTAGCCTGCCTTTTGGCCTTTGTGGGGATGAGCAGTCCAGCAAAAAGACTAAGTAGCTGGAAAGGAAATGATGATCTATTATTAGTGACCTGATCTGCATTTGAGAATGCTTGTAATTCGAGAGTGGAAGCAGAAGGAAGCATGATGGCACACATGGTGGCAACCTTGTGATATTTATAGGGACAATAACATATTTTCCTATCTCATACTGTAAGATGGGCCATGCTTGTGCTTTGAGCGTGGAAGTAGAAGGAAGCAGGAAAGCACAATGTGTGATATGTATAATCTTGTAGGGCCAACAAGACTTCTGTCCTTTCTTGTGGGCTTATACTTTGAGATGGACCTTTGTAAAATCCCCTCCAAACATGAAGTTTTGCGTCAATTTTCACTACATTGTTGTGTTATCGATGGAAGGATACAAGGAATGCAGGATCTTATATATGGGGCATTGGATACTGGACTTAAATAGGATTGTGAATGTCTGTAGGTTTGGTAAATAGATTACTTAGGCTTGCTGATCAGCAGATAGTCTAGGGTCTAGACTCATGTTTATAATGACTTCTTTCAAAGCTGGAGTTGAGTTCATGGATGACTGTTCATGAATGAAGCGAGGATGTGACTCGCTAGTTGCAACATGAGCCCAACATATGATGGGTTGAGCGTATAGGAAAAATAATATTCAGGCTTGCTGCATAAGTTTCCTCAGGTATTGAACCAAGAGAAGAAAGTCATGTTAAAATTTATTAAAGAGGATAGTATCATTCAGCAAACAGGAAGAGAAGAGAACGGTTAAGAATAAAAACTTAAAGAAGAGAAAGTAAGATGATAAGACACAGGATAAAGGGTATACTTGCATAAGATTCTCATAATTTCTTCACTCAAATCAATTTTCTTATGACACAATTGCTGGAGTGTGGCAGCCCACTGGCAAGAACAGTTTGAAAATTGAAATAATACCTGGTGCTTCAAGATTTGGGTTTACTTTTAGAACTCTATTCGGTAACTTCTTTCATGTAGAAATCTAAGTGAGCATGAGATATGTCCGTTTCATCTTTCGAGTCTCTCCATCCCTTTCTATAGCCTAGTCACTCATCAAGGAAGAACAGTAGCAAGTGACAGAATCTCCTTTCTGCCATGGTCTTCAACATCAGCCTTGGTGAGGGTCAAGCCTGCTGAGGGCGGAGTAGCTCCGTCAGCAAGAAAGATTATATGACTGCATACTAAACCTGATGAATCAAGATATCACTGTTGGGAAAGAATATCTCTGCCATCTTTCATTTATGCTTGCTGGACTGTGACGACCATACTACTATATAGTTATCACATAGATCAAGAAAATAATGGAAACCTTATCACCTATAATCTGTACTTGTTTCTTTATGCTTAATGATCTTCCTAGAGTACAGAAAAGGTAGTTGAGTTGAGAGTCGAGTGTTTTTAATGTGTTCTCCCACTCCTAACTGGTCCCTGGATATCAACAGCAAGTATGGGAAGGATGTGGGCTTTCTGGATTTATGGAGAGCATGTAACTAAATAAAATTAGAATAATGAAGTTTATAGTATAATATCATGACATTTAATGCCAAGATAACTTGCTCTAAATGGACTGGTGAATACACATACTTTGCCAAGGCACCCCACAAGCCATTAAGATCTCAAGTTATTGCCATTCAATGCGATATTTATCGGTGAACACAAATATTTGACTGAATGTATTCTACTAAATATATGGACCCTAATAACCTAACAAAGGACACCAGTTATTAGTCACATTAGCTTCTCGGTTATATGGATGCGTTAAAGCAATAGAGGAACTCAACTGCGGGGGTAGTAGCTGCTGAGGCACAATTAACACCTTATGGAGCTACAGAAACACATTAATGCTTAGAGGGATTATCAGACAGAATCTGGCAAGGTGCTGCTAAGATGACTCAACCGAGTCACAGGTGACATTACCTGTCAAAATAAGTGATTCCTAATACAAAGATTCTCTGGTGCTGATAGACTAACCATAGCAAAATAATATGACAATTTGGGGCCAAAAGTTATGCCACAAGTGAAGACTTGTCAAGAAGCTTCAACACGGAGTGAGGAGAGACTCGGAAGTCTAGGCCGCATCCTTTGATGTTACAAATGGCAAGAAGTTGAGAAGATACATGAAGATGGCAAGAGATGGGTGTCAAGGCAATGCTCCATGCGTATAAAGAAAATTGGTCGCAATTGTCTATGTTGAGGGATGAACATGAATATCCTTTTTTGACACTACCAGTGTATTAGACAGACAAGATTTTTCAAATTCTTTTTGAAGAATTTTTATATAATATTCTTTAATTGTTAATTTTAATCCTTACCCGAAATTGTTTCTGAAAGCTGAACTTTGATTCTGGTTAAGCTTTCACAATTATTCTGAGTGACTTTTTCCCCTTATGCATGCTATATGATATGTAAATAACTTGAGAGTTCAGATCATTTAGTCATAGCCAATTCTAAACAAGCTTATTAGCATATCGATAGCACTGATTTTGACATTTTCTTTTTGGTGTTTGCACAGGTTGAGGTTGAACGAATCGATATTGGTGAACCAGATAGTCCAGGTATCCACTTTTTTGGTTAATATTCATAGAGGCTTCAGTCAGTTGACAATGCCATGATGAGCTTTTCTTTTAGATGATTTGATTTGCCACTTAGTTTCTTCTACTGTGAAGCATGTGCAATTCTCCTAAGTTGTCTTTTCTTACATATAGTCAATATGGACTACGCCCCATGGTCGAATCCCGTTTTGATGTGAAAAGCTTTATAGATGATGATGAAGCTTCGGAGCTTCTTTGTCGGTATAATAATAATTATTCATGTTTCCCCAAAGGCGGGACAGCACACTATCGTGCACCTGCTTTAATACTGAGAATTATTTGATGTGTGCGTCAACTTCTATTTTCCTTTTAAAATATTTAAAAGATTTGGTCTGTTCTTGGCATGATGTGTTGCACGGACACGCACATTGAAATGTACACGACACGCGGACACATGACGAATTCTTAAAAATACACATGACATGTGTGTCCGACACGTTTTGTACACGACACGACTCCATGATATGAGTGTCCGTTCTACATCCATCCCCTTCATATACAACTATATAATTGCATTTGTCATAGGAAATTTCTCGATTTTATTTGAAGGAGTACTTATTGGTGTCTGAGGCACATAACCTGGATGAAATTGAGGTTGAAAGTTCAGAATATAGTTTAGATGATTGTTGCCAACCTGAACTAAACTTGCCTAAAACTCTCATGTGCTTTTCTCAAATGATGATGATGATGATTAATTAATTAAAGACACCTCATGAGCTTAATCTCTCAAATTGATATGTAATAATATCTGTTATTTTCATCTCAGGAACAAAACCCACTAACAGGAGCATGGACTACAAGTCAGCTCCACAAAATACATTTTCTATATCCCCCGAACCCAAACTTGATGAGCAAGAGGAGAACATCAATATAGATGTGGATGAAGATGAGGAGGAGGCACTGCCTAAGATGGCTATTGGAGGACAACCGGCAGCTCCCTATGTTGAGCTCGACATCAACCTTCCAACTCAAAATGACACTGATGATGAGATTGCTGATGTAGATGTCAGTGATGACGAAGCAGGAAAAGGGCCCAATGCTGCGGAAGCTTTAAGAGCCCAAGTGAATGCCGAGGAGGAGGGGCAGCAGCAGCAGCAAGAGGATGATGAAGAGAGTTCGAGCTCCAGTGGGAGCAGTGGTAGTGGCAGCAGCGGTAGTGGAAGTGGCAGTGGGAGCAGCAGCAGTGATAGCAGCGATGATGACTCCGCTAGCTCTGGTGGTGATATTGACATCTGATGAGCACTGGGATGACAGGAGAACGAGGAAAGAGCTATAAACTTTTTTTTTCCCCTCTTAATTGTTGTATTACTAATAACTATACAGGTGCTTCTCTACGCTATATTTTGCTTTGCAATTGAGTTGCCTCAACGTATTTGGCAATTTTTTGAGCGAAATGGTGAAGAGTGTTGCTAAGGAGTTCTGTACTGTTTTACATACTGATTGGAATTCAAACGTTAATTTCTGAGGCAGTGTTCTGGCATTTTGTAGCTTGCTGAAGAACTGAAAGTGTATTCTGTACTTGGTTTTTTATTGCTATATAAGTAGGTAATTAGTAATTTGACACACAGTTTTGAGTCTCTTGTTGTTCATTGGTATTCTCCCCCCAACCCCCAACCCTCAAAAAAAAAACAAGAAAGAAAGAAAAAGAAAAAAGTCTAATTGAACTTTCCTGGTCAGTTGATTTGATATGGGTCTAATTTATTATATGCATAAACTATTGAAATCCATCCAAGAAGATAAGACCGTAAAATTCATTCACTCTGCTCTCTGAATGTAATCTTCCTTTTCTTTTCATAGTTCATGCAGTGACATTTCCTATGAGAAACCAAATTTTGCCCATAAAGAAATGCTTGGAGGTACTTGACATCAATTTGGATATCATCAGTTGAGATTTGGAATGTGCTTTTCACAAATCCACCCATTTTTTGGACACAACCAAATTCTATGTCGAGCCAACCACCAGTGATGAGACTCCGATTTCGGATACAAATCAAGCGTCTGAAGACGCCGAAAAATGTGCAGAATTCTGTTAAATAGGAGTCCTGGTTCCACCACCTGATTGAAGCCCTTGGTAGGATCAAACAACACCCAGATTAATTTGGAGCTTGATAGAGTTAATGAAGCAAAAAGGTCAGTAGAGGAAAGACACATTTGGACTATCAATCAGAGGTATGCAAGGCCTAAGAAAATTAGAGAATCCATTGATGCTTTTGAGAAGATGGAGATATTTGGTTTGAAACCAGAGTTATCAGATTACAACTTGCTGATCGACACCATTAGCAAATCCAAGAATGTTGAGAGAGCTCAAGTGATGTTTAATGACATGAAGAGGAGGGAAAAAAGTTCCCTCTTGATCTCAAAACTAACACAATTCTCCTTGAAGGTTGAAGGAAGTTTATCAAGAAATGATTGACGAAGGGTTTATAACTGATGTCGTGACGTATGGAACTCTCATCAATTCCTCTGTAAGTCAGGGAAGAGTGATGAGGCATTAAAGATCTTTCATGATTATGGGTGGAAGATTTGAAGGTTGTAGTTCTGAATTGCAGAGTTTTTTTCCTCACCCTCTCTG